>CAEFZX010006900.1:0-48936 GCA_903066825.1 Alfaro cultratus
TTGTTGCCTCTATTCTATTTGTATTGCCTTTCAAGATGACATGTCTGTTCTTGGTGTTGGATTTTATCAAATAAATGCGACTTATACTCCGGTGCGACTTATATATGGATTTTTCTTCTTTATTATGCATTTTATGGCTGGTGCGACTTATAGTCTGGAGCGACTTATAGTCATTTGTTTGAAGTCAAGTTATTTTACAAAGAAGAATGGGCAGAAAAGAATGTGCAAAGCTGGTAGGGACATACCTTTAAGTTTTGCAACTGCAATTAGTGGTAATATTGACTCAGGGAGTCTGAACACAAATGCTTACCACACTTGTCATATCGCATTTTGTAAATCATCTTCAAACCATGTATGACTTTCTTTTCAGTTCTCAATATTTTCAATTCCAAAAAAACACCCAGTATGTTGATCTATTGCATAAAGTTCCATTAAAGTACATTGCAGGTTTTAGTTTCAGTGTGACAAAATGTGAAAAACTGTCAAGTTATTTTTGTAAGTTGTTGGAGCTCAGCTCAGAATAATGAGCACTGTGCTACTGCTTTATCAGCATCTGTCTCATAAAATCAATGCAGAATACATATTTTGTGGGAACTACTTGGTTTTGTTTCACTACTTTTCATATTTTAGGACGATTTGAGCTAATCCACTTTCCTCAATGAAAGATCTATGGAATATGAACACGCCAATAAGTGCAAAGCTGACATCAGCAAATAGCTGCTGATCCTTTGATCCACCTCTAATCTAAAGACAAAAGATGTCTTCAATTAGGAGCTGTTTCTTTCATATTGAAGAACTGACAATGAAATTCTTTCTTAACTTCATGGTCAAGCACTTTCGTTCAAAGCTTAAAACAATCCTTGTATTGATTTAGCTTTTTTTTTTTTAATGAGTAACTAATTAGAATTTAATAAGGATTTTACACACTATTAAACATCAACACATCTTTAAAGTCAACTCATCAGCACTCTCACAGGTAATCTGGCTTAAAAACTAAAATATGATGAGCAGCCTCTGAAGTCTGTGATGATGAGGTCTTGGCTGTCAGAAGCCACTGCAGAGGCCAGCAGTTGTGTAAGAGATTTAATGGCTGTGGCTTTGCTTGATCATCAGACATTTTGGCAAGCTTACTGAGAGCTTTTACTCTTTGGCTCTTCCAGTCAATCATTTTGTGTTTGTCAGCCTAAATAATAATTTGTTGATCCTACATGCAAACCTTTTGGACACAGGACTCATATGAAGTGTTGTAGGATCCTTTAACATTTTTGAAATGTTTTTCAGTAAATAACACTACTTATAAAACCAATCTTTTCATCATGACTGAACAGACATCCAAAATATGGTTCAAGATATAAGCCTCATATACACCTATACATTAAAATCCGATGTCTTCCAGACTAGAGCTCAGGCCTCTCTCCTGTACTCGAAACTATTTTCCAAATGTTCACACTGCCCCGGGGAATTGTGCTTGCTTTTATCTTCAGATGATGACACACAGAAATGCATGCTGCTTTGCTGCATAAGTTCATATGTCAATGTTCGTGCTTATGTGTTCAGTAAGTGCAGATCTGGAGTTTATTGGACAAACGCTTTGGGTTCTTCTTGGGGTTATGATTCATTACTCTAAGAAAAAACATATGTTCTTTGAATGTTTTTCTAATTTTCAGCGTCTCCCTTCTGTATTGTTTGCATATGAGTCTGCTCAGCTGCAGCTCTTAGACCACCAAGATGGACTCAGTGCTAATCTAATACTAATCTCTTTAGTGTGTGTGGAGTCATCTACAGGTTTCTGTTTTATTTTTGTTAATCCCTGGTAATTTTTTTTAGCTGTTTGATAGTGAGTTATCATGTTCATACCAACACCTTTAGGGCAAAACAAAGTGTTGTGCAAACATTAGCATTTTTCTTCTGTTTTAATAAGACTTGTTGATCATTTTGCTCATAGCAGGTTTCAGAGTTGTTCCAGTTAATAATATGCAGAAAAATCTCACAGAAATAGTTGTTGTTCCTTATAAACTTAAAACGTCCTTATAAACTTAAGGAAGAAAGAAAAACAAAAGGAAAGAATGAGAGAAAGAAAGGAATAAAGGAAAATAAATACACAAAAGGACCTGACACAGCAATGAGCTTCATTTTATTCTTATTTTTTTAGTTTATTGATGCCTGCTCATAAATGATCAAAGTAAAAGAGTTACTACAGAATGGTATGTTCATAGAGGTTTAAATTACCACCTAGCCTGAAATTTGGTTGTAAGAGATTTTCTTAGAATATAGGTTCAAATTTAAAAGTATTTTCTTAAATTAATGACTGCATAAAGCCACGATATGGTTAAGTTTACTCCCAGCAAGTTGATATTACATTTTAGCTCACTGGAAAACTATGAAAATCATAAACAAGCAAAGGAAGTCAGAATTTGGACCACTTCGAAATATATCTAGAAAAACAACCTACCCTAAAAGTAATTGAATGTAAAAAAAAATGCATCATAGAGTTTTGAGATCAAGTATGAAATAGAGCTAATAAATAAACTCTAAATGAACTATGTTCTACTAATTAAATGCATCTGAGAGACTTGTGTCTTTCATTGTTAAGTGTTTTAGATCATACTCGCAGCTCCTATTCCCCCATTATCATCCCACAGCTGCTGGCTATCATCATCTCCTATTTTTTCTACCCACAGAATGATTGTTAACTGCAGGGAAACACTGAGGTGGGCAAAAGTTAACTTTCTACTGACCCCGAGGACCTTTAAGTCCCCCAGCCCCAGAGTCAACCACGTTCCTCTTCATGTATCAGAACTTGACACTGAGCGGCGCCCAGTTTTTAATATCAGGGGGATTGTGGCTGGTCTTCACTGATAAAGGTTTTGGGTTAGTCTTTGATGTTCTTTGGACTCTTTAATGAGGATCAGACTCTTGGGTTTTCTGGCCAAAGCCACAGAACTCTCTTACCACCCTCCCTCTTTTACTTGGAGCAATGAGGTAACAGAATGAAGAACCATTCTCCTCAAAAGAGAGGGGTTTTCTTCCATCTCTTTCTCCTGGAGTATAGTTTCCTTTCCTGTACTGTCCTCTCGCTTCATGTCTTTTTTTAATCCAGTTTCTTGGCACCAGGAGTGACTTATTTTATCATTTCATTGAGGGGAGCTTGCCTCAGATGAATCCCTTCCCCAAAGGAGCACACTGGGGATGCATTAGAGGTTTCCAAAGACTCAGGATAGGAAACACACCCAAAGGGCTCTGACTCAGTCTCGACCGGGCATAAACACTAAAACGTGTGTACAGACAAACCAACAAGAAGCCAAAAGGGTTAGGTTAGGTATCAGACAAAGTGGGCGTCCCTGACTGACCTCTGACCTTAGCTCTGAAAATAAAAGCCAATCAGAAACATGTGTGCTGTGGTTGTGTTTCCATTCTGACTGAAGCGACACATTTGCTCAGGAAAACAAAGACCCACTGTTGTTTCCTTAACCTTTGGAGAGAAGTGGAGAACAAGTAAGGCAAAGGAAGCTCTTGCAGAACCATGTACTAGTAAACCACTTTATCTTTTAAACCTAAAGTGGGCAAATATATATTAAATCACGTTCTCCAAAGGAATATTTACACCACAATCCTTATCTTAAGTATCCACTTCCAAATATTGGCTGGAGCAAATTGTGATGCAATTTATTGCAACTAGCTTCAAGTTAGTGATAGTTCTAGCTCAAAGAATTGACTATAAATTTGAATTATGACCATAAAAGGAACCCATAAATTGAGGGACCATTATTCCTGTGGGACTCCACTGTACTATATAATGAAGAGAAGAAGAGCCAAAGAATTACCCTTCTAGTTCCAAGCCAGGAACCCATTACTACAAGCAGATATCCCACAAAGCTGTTCCTTCCCCCATTGTCCTTCATACCTATTTCTAGTCCTTTTTATGCCATGATTTCTTTCAACACCATTCAGCCTTTTCAAACTTTGTTCAGACTCCTATATGTGTCTGTCTCTTTTTTTGTGTCTCTTTTGACTTAGATTCTTATCTCTGTCCGGTGTCAGCCCAGGGCAAACGCTTCTTGTTTGCTCAGCAGATCTCTACTGCTGACTGAAGCCCTGTGTGTTTGTGTGGCCATACATATGTGCACGCATGTCTGTCCACTTGCATTTATGTGCACTGATGGGAGACATCCTGTTGTGTAGTGACATAGATGCTGGCGTTTGCTGCTGCTGCAGTTCAAATGCTTTGCTTTATTCTCAACTAAGTATTAAAGAAAGGGTCACAAGCACAGGGAAGTATTATTTTCTTTTCGGTCTATATTTTAAAAATAAAAAAGTATTAAAATAAGAGCATCAGTACATATTGAATCATAGCCATGAGTTTATTTGTGTTTGGTTAGCTATGTAGAATATTTGAGGTACCACACATTCAAACTTTGCCAATGAAAGAATTAATGTCTGTTTGCAGGTATTAGGAGGTAAAATGGCTTTGTATCAGTTTAAATAACATCATAGAGAGGTGTATATGTTAGGTTTTATCCAATCTCCTCCCCAGATCTGCCATATTTTTGCAATGAGGGAGGGATTAGATGAAGTGTGGAAGAAATGCCATTTGGAAACTATAATATTTACATGCATGGCTAGCCTAATCTTTCTCTCAAGTGTAGATAGACATGCCAAAGATTCCGTGATTACCTGAAGTTTTGAAATTAATTAACTATTTAATCCTAATCCAGTTAATTTGTTGCAGAAATTTAAACATTGGTTAGTTTCTTCTAAAGGTATATAATTCCAGCACATGACTTTCTGTATTCACTCTGCTCCACTGATTTACAACTAATCATATCATTTAAATATCTTATAGAACTGGAAACTAAAATGATACATGCTATATACGGTATGCTAAATTATTGTGCTGATATTCAGTCATTGGAACTGATTAGCTTGATTTAGCGAGCCAAGCAAAAAAAATCTTCCAATGGAAATCTCTGGGCAAGCATGACATATATAAATATAGACTCAGAGACACACAGATTATTCATAATCCCCCCCAGAGAGTGCTCAGACAAGTGGCATTTTCACATGTGAAAGGTCACAAATGAAATAACTGTTAGCATAAATTACAACCACATGGCTGTTATGGTCCAGAGGGAGTCATCACTGTAAAATGTTACTTATTTCAGGTTGAAAAACTTGCTGAATAATTGGTGAGGAATTCAAGCTTGGCCTTATGAAGGCCTATATAACTCAGTGAGCACGCTCTTCGCAACATATTTCACTCTGGGTGGAGGATTCATAGAATTTTATAACCATTCTGTCCCATTCGGATAAGACTGAATGTTGATTTAATGGTGAAAAAATTATCTTCTGTGCACGCACTGTAGAATAATTAGCCCAGATCACATTTAAATGGAAGAAAAAATGTGTATTAGTATAACTATTAAGCAATGGTGGATGTGAAAAGATTGCAGTATAATATCCTTCTGAAAACATACACATTTATGCCATTGTGAAGTTTAAACAGACCTTTTAGAATGCTTTAAATAGCTGCACTTGTATGTAAGTCTCTTTCTGTTTGAGTGTAGATTAAATAATTTTGTGGCAGCATTTTACTTTTATATATTTTTTTTCATATATTGATGTTACACACTAAATACATTTTTGACATAAAGTTTTTTTAGTTTTATTTTATATTCCTTCAAGTTTTTTTTTTCCCCAGTTTGAAACCTTTAACCTGGCATGATGTAAGGAGAAGGACATCAGATGACAACATTTCTTATGATATGATTTGTGACACATCTAAAGGGAAAGTAGAGGTGCTTCTGGGTTTGTAAATGTAAATATTTGATTCAATTTACTTTATAGGTTATGTCAACAAACAAATAAAATTCTAAAACAAGGTCCTGTCCAGGAAAACAGGGAAACAGGATCATTTACCAGTTCTGAAATTAGTGCAGTGGTTTCTTGTTTGTAAAAAAAACAAAAAATAGATTTTGTTACTGGTCTTAAAGGCACTGAATAGTCCTGGGCCTAAATATACTCCTTGTTGCTTCTCAATCAGGAACTGTTTAGACCTCCTACGTATAACCAAAGGCTTTATAGACCTGTTTAGCAACATTTCTTTTCTATATTTCTCTGGAACATACTCCCTCAATAAATAAGATGTGTAGAAACTGCTTGCTGAAGACAGAAAATATTACTGTTTAATACATTTTAACCATAGAGGTGAAATATATTTATTTTTTTTATCTGATTTTACTTTTTTTAGCTACTTGTTTTAAATTAGCTGTTTAAAGTTGAATTCTTTTTATCAGCTCAGTAATGTTTACTGGTATTTCTTTAATGTATTTGTAGTTTTTAATACATGTCTCTTTCACTTTGAATTGCCCTTTGCAAGAAAGATTGCAGATTAACCTCCTTGGCCTTTCACGTGTTTCCCAGGTTTCTGGTTTATAGTGTTTCCAGTGTTTTGACTCAAGTGTTTAAACTGTTTTGAAAGAGTGAAACTGAAGTTGTAAGATAGAAACCATACTGTTCCTCATGCCGAACAGATGATTCAATAAGATGCTTCTTTCTTCCTCGAGCTTTTTGCATGATAATAAGCACAAGCTCACACAGGTGCTAACCTGCTGAAGTGTCTTCATGACCTTATGCCCTCATTTTGAGTTCTAATTTAGTTTTACCAAAGATGAGGGAGGGAGATATTAAGTAAGAAACTCTTTTGCAAATATTTATTTCCTTTTTCTTTGAGTGCAAACAGTAACATTTAGAACGCCATTGTAAGTATTTTGACTGGTTAGGTTTGAATAATTTCTAAAACATTTTCATTTTAGAAATTGAAATGTTCCAGATTCTTTTCTGGAACCTTATTTTGTTATGAGAATGTTACTCTCATAAGATGAGAATCTCACAAGGAAATGCAAGAGGTCTATGTTTATATCCGTTGTTGTAGTTACAGGCAAAAGAGTATATGATGTAATAAAGTAAACACACAAATTACCATAATTTCCCTACAGTAGTGTGATTACCTGTTTCTATCTTTCATTAGATAGGCATACACTTGTTTTCCTTTTCCTAGCGAAACGCCTTTAATGTGCACAGAAAGGAGCCTGGGACTCCTCTCTGCTTATCTGTTTATCTCCCGTCCTCGCTCTGCAGTCGGCCGCTGAACAAAAAATCAATATGCCATAAAGAGAATGGAGAAACCATTTATTTACATCAGTCTGGATGGAGAGGTAGTTTGTCTTCCCTCATATCCCTTTTGTCCACTTCAGGCAGAAGCGTTCTGCTTTTTTCCAATCTTACACTTGACATGCTGTCAAAATAAGAAGCTGAATTCTTTTGAAATGTTGAGGCGTAGCTGCTGCCTGTGGGGCAAAGAGACGGAAATATGAAGTTTAGATGTTTTCCAATGGTGAGTTGGCGCTCACCTGCTTCATACCCAGATGACCGAGGACCGAAACTGTCTCACAAGGCCACAGGGGGGCCCCAGAGACAGGATATAAAGCCCTGATGACAGTTCTGCATTCTCACTAGAACCTGCATTATTGATTCTTTCGACCTCACAGTTTCTCAATATTTGATTAATACAACAGTTGAGCTAAAATGTTTATATTCTTGTCTCTGGGATAATAAACCATCTGGATTCTTCTTAAGAAAGACTGGCTTGTTACCGGGGTTGTAGGGATATTTTGTACCTTCACAGCAGCTTAAAAAAAAGACACAAAGCCACTCTCATATCTTCTTTTATTATTCATCTGTTACAGCAGCGAGGGGGAAAGAATTTGGCTATTAAGAACAATATTGGAGTTTTTCAAGTAAACCCAAGCTAAAGGGGTTTATGCATTAAATGGCAGTTATAATAGCACTTTGTGTGCAAACTTACATGTCATTTTGAACCCAAAAAACAAACTGGATCAGGGAATAAAAATTTAATGCACATACAAAACTAGTTTGGAATTAAATGAGAATGATTACAGAATCACCTTATGGGTTTGTCTCCCTTACCAGTTACAATTAAGCATTTGGGATCAGTCATTTGTTGGCATCCATCTGTCCGTCCATCCACCCAGAAACTTTCAAATAATTGTTGAATTTAAGTTTTCTAGTGAAAGAAGCTGTATGTTGTCCATCCTTCATTTTTAGAATCAAGTAGATTTAGTTTTCTGTAAGGCAAGAAAGTCACTTTCTTGCTGCTACTGCAGCATTTTTCACACTCAACAGTCAGTTGACTGCTTCTGTCTGTCACAGATTTTTTCAGTTGGAACGTTTTCTATGCAATTCGTTTGTACTGGCCAAGATTTTGTACAGGTCACTAAAGAATGATTAGCATCTATATGCCTCATTCTGGTCAATTATCCTCCGGAAGAATCTCATGTACCATGAATCTGGTTTAAGCAACAGATGATAAACACTTCTCTTGACTACAAAAGCATCTCAGACTTGTTGACTGAGTGATGGCCCATTTCTTCAATGATTGGGATAGCATTATCTTGACTTGATGTGGCAAATACTGTGAGACATGCTTGGTGGTTCTCTCCGGGGAACTGCTGCAACTTAAAGCTAATTGGTTCCAACTGTCGTAGCGAATCTAGTTGTCTCATTTCTGCCCTTGAGTCACTTTTCTTCAAAAGGGATTTAGGGACAATCAACAGCTGAAAATACACAAGGGAGGAAAGGATTTCTTATTGAAAATGAAAAGCTCATTTTGTTCTTGTGTAGGATGGTGTGTTTCAGAGAGAGAGATTGGAAGCACATTTTAAATTCATGAGCCTGAGAGTTACTAAAAAGTCTCTAATCAAACATTGATGGCTTGCTCAAGTAGGAAATTGTGATTGAGATCATTTTAGGTCAACTGCATCATAACTGAAAGTTTGACAGACCTTGACACATTTTTCTAACAAGCTACAGACTAAATCATTATTTACTGTCCTTTCCTGTGGGAAGCATTGGTAATGCTACCTCTCTGTTTGCACAAAAGAAAAAAAAATCTCAAAGTTTTGTCAGTGTGGAGCTTTTCTGTTGCCCTCATTTACAGATTGAACTGTTGATATCAACCAAATGCTACAGTCATTAATGACTCATGATATGGTTGAGAGGAAGTTCTGAGATGGAATGAAGGAAAAGAAACAACCACCCCTTAAGGGTTGGAAAATATACTCATTGTTAATCCTCTCCAAAGAAGTACAAAGCACACCCTTCCCCCCTGCATCGGCCTCCCAAGTCCTGCTCCCACCCCAGGCCGACCTATCCTTTGTGTTCAGTCAAGCTGCAGATAAATTAAGTTTACTGATAATTATCAGTGATCCACAGCTTTGCTCTTTAATCAGCATTGTGTTTAGACACTGTTGCTTCCTTAAAATCCAATCTGATAAGCGCCCTGCAGGCTTCCTGTTCATCACCACAACCCAGACAGACAAATGCTTCAATATATTTTTTTCTACCAATAGTGGTGCTTATCCCAGTCCTTTTTGAATGCAGAAACTAAACAGAGTTACCAGGTATGATAAAAAAAAAAGAAGTATTTGTTAAAAATGGTACAATGTGGTACCGTTTAAATACCTGAAACCTCTGAGTTAGGATTTATGTATGTAAAATTGACTTTTTTGAGCTTTACATCATTTTATAATGTTATCCCCTCATCTAAAACATCCCTGGGATGTTTCTTTGATTCTTTAATGCATGCTTGAGAAATCTTTTAATCTTTCTTGGCAACCATTCAGCTGTGCAAAACACTTGGGGGGGACCGAGCTTCACCTTCAAGGAGAAAGCTCCTTCTTGGAGCTGCAGTTTCCAGGCTTTCAAGCTTCTGCCTCGCAGAGCAGCCTATCCCCACGACTCCCCCACTCAACTCCTTCAGACTAGCCATAAGGCTCTAGCAAATACAAGAACTGCACATCTGTTTCTTAAAGAGACAGAGGCCCAATTTCAAGGCATTAAATCACAAAGTAAAATTCCTTCTGTCATATTCAACATGCAGACGTTTTATATTTATATTTAAATTGAACTGTGTGCTTGGAAAACGTATAATGCTGCCCCTTTAACACTTCTAATCAGACAAACATATCAAACCTGGTCAGAATGTAGAAACATAGTGTTGCAAATCAAACACAGTTCTTTAAAACTTTAGTGAATCTGACTTTTGATAACACATTTTAGTGTTATTTTATAAAAAGAATATAATCTCTACCTTCATAATGTTGCTTGGAAATGCATTGAATAACTCTAAACTTGAACTCAAGTCAACTACGATTCAAAGTTCCACAGTTGTATAGACAGACTTGCACAGCAGTAATTTTTTAATATCCTCTCCACTGAGCTGTTCTAAGAACTCTGGCAGATTGTCTTTTTAAATAAATAATACTGCTTACCTCCTTCATGGTTTGTCTTGTTTTTAGAATAGTTTCTTTTTCTCCTCATTAAACCACTCCAGTTATGGGAATCTGTATCTGCATAAAGTCTTGATGATCATTGTCTGTTCTTTTTTGAAAGGCCCTTTAGACAAGCTTATGGAAAATACACACTAGTGAGCTCATTTTGATTTTTCAATAAAAAAAAAAAAATGCCGGTACATAAAGATTTTGTACTCAATCTAGAAAATTTATAGTTTCTGAAATACAGCTTTTCTTAAATTCTTTGAGTGCTCATGCTGACTCTAAGGTAATTCCACAATGACCATTTGCCCTGAGCAAAAACTACAGGTGAAGCATTTTCCGTGAAAACTTTAGTAGAGACAATCCCCACTGATGCATCAAGACTATATTTTTGAGTTGCCATTAAAGCTGCACTATGTGACATTTATAAAGAGTATTTTTTTTACATAACTGCTAAAACTATCCCAATGTCCTGACAGTATGTTACGAGACAGATAATCTTGGACAAGATCAAGCTTCTCCACCTTCTCCCTGAGTTACTAAACATCTGAAGAAATGCACTGCTTCTGACTAAAAACAACCAATCAGAGCCAAGAGGAGGGTTTTAACCCTGTCATTCAACTTCATATACTCATTGCTAAATGTGCTAATGGTAAAGAAACAACTTTACTGTTGCAGAAAAACCATTAATCTCCTGTCATCGGTGGCTATGCTAACTAGCCTGAGCATTCACAACAGGCTTTGCGGACGGAGAAATGAGAATGAGCAGCCCCACACAAGATTGAGACTGACAAGCGCTAAGACCCGCTTCCAGGCTCTGATTGGTTGTTTCTAGTTAACACTGGAAGAAGGCAGAGGAGCTGAATTTGTTCACAGATCTTCTGTGAACAAATTCAGTATGTTATCGCATAACATACTGTCACGACATAGTGACAGTTTCAACAAACATGTAAAAATATATATTTTATAAAAGTTACATACTGCCATTTTAAGATGATAAATTTACTACAAGTTATCTTTAAGCCAAATGATTACAGTATAACTTGCTAAGTTGCTTCTAAATTTAAATATGACCTTTTAATGTTCCATCAGCTATTGACTTACATAACTACCAGTTTGGTATATTAGAATAAACCTGAAAAACCATTGCACATGCTCTAAAAATGTCTTCAGCCTTTCTTGATTTATTGTCACTTTTACAGACATGTCTGAATTAACAGCCACTCCTCTGCACATTTATCATCTAAGATCAAAGTCTGTGGAATTATCTGTCACATGTTTATTTCCATATTCCTAAAAAACCTGCTGTTTTGTTACTCTGACGTGTCAGTCTCCTACCTTGCCAATGTTCAAACTGTAGCTGGCTCTTAGGCCTGGACTTGCACAACAACAGGTTTGCTAATTTTGCTTTAATTGCTGGTGCTGGTTTTAACTCATCAAACAACCATCTTTTCCAAGTTACTTAGTTGAAAATTTGAACCGTGAGTAGTAGATTGTTTTCTGCTTTGACTTTTTTTTTTTTTGCACCTGATTAATTTTCCCCCTGCATTGATCTGCCCTGTGATCAGTCAAATTATGCAAAATTACAGACTTAATTGGGAAACTGAATTATATCCATTGCTAAATATTATATTTAAAAACCCTTTGAGGTGAGTTCCTACTGTATATTTGGATTATGGCTTTTAGTGTTGGAGGCTTTCAGTCGCTGAAGAGGGCTTTCATTTACTCCAACCATATATGTTGATTTACCCAAAGCCACAATCAAATCATAAAAGAGTTGGCATTTTTTGGCCTGCTTCACCACTGTCCCTGTTTCTTAGGCTTGATGTAATCCTGATTACTATAATTTTGTAAACACAACAGCTACAGTAGTGACGCACAAATATAATCTGACACAATTCTAATATTTCATCTTGTCTCCACCCTTTTCTCTAAAATCCGCCAGACATGCAGCAGTTCTCACGAGGTTCTTATCCCTCAGATTTTTGTCAGCAAACTATTCGTTGGGAAAGTATGTAGGTCAATCTGCTTTGGTCTTTGTCTAGAGCCACAGAGATAAGTGGCAATGTGATTAATATTTAATATCTATATGATCAGTGATGGCTGCTGTCATGTTCAGAGCGGGCTTAGAAGCGTTAAAGGCAGTTCATAGGGGGGATGGGAAACTAAAACCTTCTATAGAAAATCTCTGTGTTTTATCACTTTGTGGCAGCACATTTGACTTTTCATGCATTGTGTGTGTAAGTCCTGTGCCACAGTCTATGCAGATTGCTGCTCTTTTATTTGTGAGTGTTGCCTGATCACAGCTGATCCTTTGCTGTAATCCATTTTCTGGTGTTTACTCAGCAAGCGAACATTCACATTTGTGTGTCATTTCACGTGTCTGCTTGGATGCTGCGGCACATTTTGAAAGTGTCACAGACTCATGTGGCATGTGGATGCGGTGACTTGTTTGCAGAGTTTGGCACATTAAATTTTTTTTAGATTAGCAATAATTATTTTAACACCTGAAAATAAACTGATTTAGAAATGCACAAATGTGCTTTTGGTATATCCTATGTCAACAATAAAATAAAATGTTTCATAAGGTGTTAAATAACTAATTCTGCTAAAGGTCAAATATTATAGGTCAAAATTGTTTTTACAAGTGTCAGAATGTATTTTAGAGATGTGTTACTCTGAATCCTATAGGTTTTATATAAAGGTTTGACCTGTTGAACAGTGTGGAAAATGTTTTTCACACATTCCTGCTATTAGCGGTCATTTGATGTGATGTTGCTATGTGAGAAGACTACCTGTAACACTGTGTTGACAAAATGATCACAGACTTGAAATTGTATGCTGCACTTAAAACTGATACACAGGACACACTTTGGTTTGTGATCGGAACTGTCTGTGAAAAGCTGAAACACTAAAGATGAAAATGTACACAATTTATAATTTAAATTTTTTTTTTGCAGCACTATATCTGCCAGTGATTTAATGAGATACTTGTCAGAATTGATAATAGATAGTGAATGGCAACAGCTATAATGAAGCTGAACTTGGGGCTGGTTAGTCACCTCCAACTTTCCCAGCCAGAATTCTGGGAGCATTCTTGCTGCATATCTAATTATGCAAATTAGGTTTTGATGCTATTAAGCAACTCTTAGACAATTAACAACTACCTTTCTTACTGAGCAGTTAACACCGCAAATTAATTTTAAGCAATAAAAAGAACGCGATTCCAGATACAAGTGGCTGAAATGAGCTTCCTCTGGAGGGAGGCTGGACTCAGCCTTAGAGATAGGGTGAGGAGCCCCTTCATCATTCAATACATGATATCTAAAGTTTTTCCCTCACTAACAACTGGGATGTTGAGGTCAGTGTGACATAATAAAGGTTAGTATGGTGCATTAACTGCTTAGAAAAGTTTGGATTTTTGAAATTCTGACCAGTATGTCACTGGTGAGAGACTATCACACTGAAAATTGGCCAGTTTTGATCACTAACTCATCTTCAGGGGTGCATTCCATCCATCCATCCATCCATCCATCCATCCATCCATCCATCCATCCATCCATCCATCCACCCATCCACCCATCCATCCATCCACCCATCCATCCATCCATCCATCCATCCATCCATCCATCCATCCATCCATCCATCCATCCATCCATCCATCCATCCATTTTCTTAACACCCTTGTCCCTAATGGGGTCGGGAGGTGCTGGTGCTTATCTCCAGCTACGTTCCGGGCGAGAGGCGGGGTCACCCTGGACAGGTCGCCAGTCTGTAGCAGGGCAACACAGAGACAAGACAAAAATGCATTCTTAAAATAATTCTCATATTTAAAACAGTGAAATTCAACTGTTAGTATTCCTAACTTGCTACCATGCATAATGAGAAATTTCTATTGATCAAAAAACAGAGTTTGTTTGACTTTTGCTTTTTGTTTTTTTTATTTTGTCTCTGTCAAACATGTACATGCAACAACCAAAATCAGCTATATTGTGTGTATCTTGCAGACTCATGCACATTTACTAATGCTCTGAGGATTCCCTCCTCTGGGCTTTGTAATTCTCTGTAAAAATCCACACGAGTGTGTTGTGTTGCGCATGTGTGATTCCTGCCTCTGAACATTTCATCACATGTGAGGAGCGCAGGCTGACTGGATTTAAATAACTCGAAGCTGACAGAGAAGGAGTTGAAGAAGAGAAGAACAGGCAAAAATAGGACGAGGCGAAGTAGTGGTTTGCGAAGAGTGTTGCTCCAAGGAGTCGGCCGATGACGTGAAACGCTGTGTTCACATCTGGAACAGCTTGTGCAGCTGCACCTGAAGAGAAAAGCTCCTCCACGGAGCCTCTGCCGACAGTTTCTCCTTCCTCCTTCTGCTCTTTTTTCCCCAGTTTTTTTTTCTGGTGCTCTGTAATTCTTTCTCTCTCTGGTTACTGCCTGCCTTAGCGCTGGGATGGTTTCCCGCTGTGCATCAGACAAGAAGAGCATGTAAATTGAAGACAAAGAGAAGAGGGGAGACAAGAGAAAAGCGGACATTAACATGGGAAGGAACTATTAGGTATGAGGTAGGAAAGAAAAGTTCATGTTTGTGTTATGAGTGTAGGTGCAGAGAAGTGGGGGCAGGAGAGGAAAAAGAAAGGGATGGAGGAGGAGGCATAGGGGGATTAAGAAGCTGGAATGTGCTGACATTGGAGACCTGAGTTTTTGTTTGCATTTGGCACAGCACATCCTGTCACTCCACAGGTTTGTCCACACGTTCAGTTATTTACCAACACACACACTTCCTTACATGCTCACTGTTTGCTTTGGAGGATGATCACAGGAGGCCATGCCAGGAGAGGTGAACACCTTCCAAGGAGCTAAGTTTCCTCCCACAGTGCTTCCCAAAAGTACCCTCCTTCTCTCTTCTCACTCCTTTTCTTGGCCCTTCTGTCTCACCTGCACCAGTTTCAACACGCTGCAGCTCCAGAGTAACAGAAAGGCAAGAAATTTTCCAGAATGCCCTCAGGATACAGCTGCAGCTACCCCGGCTGAGGAAAACTAAGTAGCTTTCACTTGTTGACTAACCTACAGGATGTCTAAAGCCTCCCGGCTTGCTCGCCCCCCATCGGCAGGAGCAGGATCGAAGCTTCCTTCCCCGAGGAAGGAATGCCCCAGCACCGCTGCCTTGGCTGGCCGTGCCCGGGTACTAAGTGTGGGGGAGAAGCTAATGAGGGCAGGTAATGATGGTGCCCTGAACAGACAGAAGCACTTAACTGGAGCTGTGGCACAGGACAAACCCCAAAGTGAGACCCAGACTGAGATTCGGGACACTAGCCAGAGTCCATGTGAAAAGGACCAGAATGTATCTTCCAAGAGCAGAATCAGCCCACCCAAAGTTTCAAGCCAGCAGCAGGGCTCAGTGCAAAGTAAGTAACAAATATGCATTATTCTAAGAGAGATAGTTTGTTATTGGTCTTGTGGTTTATTAGTATGCTGTACTTTTGTTTTGTTTGGAGTTAAAAGTACTGGAATTGTTCCCCTAGTTTTTTTTATTTTTTTTTATTTCTGTTAACTTTATTAATAATATATAAATTGACACAAATGTACATAATCTGGGATTGATTTTTGTTTTATTTATTCTGCTAAACCAACTAAAATATCATCTTGACTGAAGTGAGATATCATGAAAAGGAATTGGATGATCCCCCACACCCCAAGATTATGCTGCGATCAATGGTAAAAGCTTGTACCCTTGCAACCTTCAGTAGAGCCCTGTCACCAATTTTAGGAACCTTTCAAGTGAAAATGATCAAATCGGCAAAAGTGCAAAATAAAGTAGAGAAATGTATGCTAGAGCATCTAGTGAACTCTGTCTGTTGTAGTTGCCTGAATAAACAGCTGACATCCCTCCTTTTAAAATATGTCCTTACAGCTTCTCTACATTAAAATATCTCATTTTAACTTCCACACTGAAGAGTGTTGTGGTTGGGTTGACATACATGAAACCTCTGTCACTGTCCTGCTGTGTTGGTGTCCACTAGTGCTTATCTCTCTCCCCTTTGGTCCTCCTCACAACATTCCCAACTCTGCATGACACCTGCTTTCAAGTCCTGCTAGGACTCAACCTTTTAACACTTTCAAGTAAAACATGGGCAAAACTGTATGCAACTGAAGATTTATCAGAATGCTTTACATCTATGATGTTCTTGTTGAGAGCCTGACTGACTTTTCTTTGAGCTGCTGTAACATTTCCTGTCAGTCAGTCATAAATCACTGCAGACTGATGGGTTTGTAGTCAAAGACAAGGAATTGCAGAAGGAATGGGGGTGATGTAGATAAAGGCAGCAAGGCAGAGTCCAATGGTAGAGTGACAGAAGGAGGTCAGGAATGTGAGCTGGGCATGCTGGGAAATCAACAGGTTCTGAGTTGTGTCTGTGTGTGAATCTCGGATCGTGAAGTCAGGTTAGGGGTAAGAAGGGGGAGCAGGTTTGTTCTGGAAACCAGATGTGCTTGTTCTCGCTGAGCTTCTAGTATCTTCTGTATATTAAAAATGGTCTTTCCACAGAACTGATAATCTTTTTAAAAGCCTGGGTCAGCCCCTGTAGAGATGAATAAACATCAAACCCAGAGTTCTTAATTAACCACACTTTGATTATGTCTGGTAATTAAAGCCTTCTTTGTTTTCTATTATGTCCTCATGGAGTTCTTCTGTCTTCCCTCACTCCTCACTGTGAGTCCTTTTGTCTTTCTCCTCACCAACACCCTCTCTACTTTTGTGTCTCCTTGAGTCACTCTTCTCTTCCTATCTCTTTCTCCTGTTGTGTTATGACAGCATTATTGAAAGACTCCTCCACCAGCCCCCGTCATACACATAGGCAATCATAAACTCACAAAAGACCATCAAATAGAATAAATGAACTGTTCTCTACATTTGCCTGTCCTGCAGTGCATTTTTAAGTAGGCGTTTTACTTCAGTGGCTGCTCAACTGCATTATATCTCTGGACAGTACCTTTGAAGTTCTCAGTTGAAAAGGCAGTGCATCAGCAGCATATTCTCTGCAGAAACTTTCAACAAAGTAAACCTATTTCACATAACTTTGATGTATAAACTTTGTTCAATACAGTGTCTTGACTTAATGCAACCTCTGTTAAGTGGTATCTCCTTTCTTTGCATTTGAAGCACATTTTACTGTTTAGCAGTATAATTAGCTATATCGTGACTTCTATAAAAACTGAGTGTTAAAATTAAAGTCCCCGTACAGTCAACTCCAGAAATAATTCCAGCCACTGGTCTTGACAGTAGCAATGACCCAAGCCCACAAGTCAAACAGAGCTGTTGCACATAGGCCTGTCAGACAATAAGTGTGTGTGTGACAGGTGACATTTCCACTGTGTAAAAGCTTCAAAGATGACTGCTGCTCACCAAAGGATCCAATTTCAGCCGTTAAAGTGAAATCCCCTCCAAGAGTGAAATCCGTTTGATATATTTGCTTCAGACAGTGTGTAACATTAAGCGTAGATTCAGGTATAATTTTCTTCAAAATTCTGCAGTAGCCCTCAATTTGATACTATTTTGGTGAGCTAGAAGTTTTACAATATTTATTAAACTTCAAAAAGCTTTTGAAAGGAAGCAGAGTTGAAGCCTTACGTAACACAAACTTCCTACTTTTGAGCTGGTTTTCCAAAGTTTGTTGACATTATTCCTTCTGCAAATCAGGATCCACTATGCTGGCTTGTTTTTGGGCACAACTTGGTTATTTAATCATTGCTTATGCAGTTTTGCTAAGATTCAATCTGTATTTTGTTGCCTTGTACTTCCAACTGATGTAATGACTATGTATTTGGAATGAAAGCAGAAGTTACAAAAATGCAGTTTGTTTCAATTGCCAGTCATGTGTAGGGAGCAGTGTTTTTGAAGTAAGTATAGATAAATTAGTTCCCACACATTTATGAAGGCATCCTTACAAATCTTCAGTGCTTGTTGTGTTGTTCACTGCTGTTTCTATATTAGGATGAGGTTAAATTTGTGGCCTCGCCGATGTGTCTGTAATAGGCAAGCAAACAAAAACAATAGTGCAGCGATGGCTGACTATCTTATTTGCAAGTGAGCTCCCAAATCAATTTCTTCTGTTGGGCTGACTATGTGTTTTAACAGATGAACTAACACATGGATGATTACAATCTCAAATTGTTCTATTCACTAAAATTTTAAGCATTTGTTTAGAATTAATTTGTGACAAAAGTAAAAAATGCTTTTGGAAAAAGAGGTTGTAGTTGAATTTAGCTCTCCATTGTGGAAGTCTGTCACCTCTCCCATTTCCCCTCTTCTGTATAATCTTCTGCAGCCAAATAGACATTAGACACTGTCATCATGTGAGTTATCAAATGTTGTGATTGACATAAGTGAGAAGTGTCAGCCCATGAGAACACATGGTCTTCACATTGACAGACACAAAGTGTCTATGATATGCAGTGAGCCCCAGACACCATTTGACTCTTGAGTCAAGATTTCACCCTTATGTAACCCTGAAAATCTTTAGTCAAAAGGAGGTGAATTGACTTTCATTTTTGTGAAAAGTGAAAGTCAATTCACAATGCCACATTACAATTGGTAATGTGGCATTGTACCACATTACCAATTGTATGTGGTACAATTGTACCACTTAAAAATATTAAAAATAAAAGTTGCAAAATCCAATCTATTAATCTTGTCAAACATTCTAAAAACTTTTTAGTCACCCCTACTGCTTTATAGGGGTGGCTATAAAGCAGTGAAAGAATGTGGCAAAGAAACACAATCATTTCATTTGAGGTTTGACAAAGGAAACAATATTCTGAGGATATGCTAAGTGCATAGGAATGCACTGGCCAATTTTGTTTTAAGTGCACCTCGTTTGTAACAAGTTGGAGCATCATGCACACAGGTTGAAGCATCACACTGTTGCTGGAACACCCAATTGCTGCTGATGTGTCAATTGCACGTATGTGATGCATATCTCTTGTTCTAACACATCCCAAAGATGCTCTGTTGACAACTCCGGAGGCCACTGGATTACACTGAACTAATAGTAAATTTCTAGAAACTAGTTTGAGATGATTTGAGCTCATATAAGATGGACATGGCCAGCAACAGTACTAAGGGAGAGTGTGGCATTTAAATTATTCTTAATTTATATTGAAGTATGACAAGAAAATATCCCCCACACCATCTTACCCCTACCAAAATCTTGTAAAACATCTTCAAGAAGCAAGAGATGAAACCCAGTTTTCTTCTGTTTCAGCATGACTCTGATAGACTATTGAAATTCAACATGAACTTCCTCAGGTTATTTTGAACAAAAAATTCAAGGCTGTCTTGTATTTATGAGAGCATCTTAACTTGGAAAGTCAAATCAGTTGCTACAGGGATTTGGATAGGTTAATGTTTGGACAGTTTCTGGTTGATAATGACTCAACCTGTCTTTATCTCCCTATCAGTCTTTGTTATCATCAAAGCTCCAGGGCTTTGTTCGGTCTAGACAAACTTAACGTTTTCATCATGTGTATGATCATTAAAGTCTTTAGACTTTATGACCCACCAGGTAGCAATTTGTAACTGGGAATCTCTGATTCTGGATGACCTCACCTCTGGATGACTGGAAAGGGACTGAGAACAGTTTGTTTTAAGAGGCACCCACTCTTGTGTTTTTGCTGTGTCTGGCTTTTCACTGTGTAACCACATCAATATGTGCAGGGTTGCTTCAGCTTGTCTTCAAGTGTCAAAGGTTAGTGAGGCATTTGATATTTTGTTGCACTCGGCTGGGTGTCTGAAACAGTTTGATTCACTGGTGAGAGATTTACTTTGACATATTCACTGTTGAGATCATCGTGTCAGTTTTGCTCACTTAGTGTAAAAGTTGTGTTGATATGTAACTGACATTTCAGTGACTATGTTTGTTTCTTAAAAAAAAAAAAAGCTGAAAAGCAGCTTAGTATGATATAAATGAGTTTTAGAATTGGAATATGTTCATCCATTTATTTGACATGGAATCTTTGATTGGAGATAAAATCAATTTCTAAAAAAATATAAAGAAAAAAGCATAATTTCCTGATATTTTCATCTTTGACAACTGTAAAATTGCAAAAATAAATACCAAATTAGCCCATAACAGCAGCTTACACACATAGCTGACATAGCTTCAAATTTAATGAAAAACCTTTGAACATTTTGACAAATCCGTTTTAAAACCACTTCTATCTGAGAGGCCATTTAGACTTAAGCTTGAATTCTTTACTAGGCAGAAAAGAATGATTTTCAGTGATTTTAAAGGATCTTTCCCGTCTTTACATTTGAATTGAATGTCTTGATAGATTGTCAGTAAGTAGGAGGTTGATTGCAAGCTAAACCCCCTGCTTTTACTCTGAATCAAGCAATCAGAAACTCATTTTATGGGTTTATGTGAATTATGGTCAGTTATTTCTACATGTTCATATTCATTTGCACATAACTGCGAAAATTTGCTAAACCACATACACTTGTTGCAAAAATAATCAGGAGGCATTGGATTGGTATGAGCAAGCATATGTTGACAACATAAAGCTGCAAATTTAACACACCAGAGGAAATAATTAAGGTAGTTTTAGTCATTCATATTGCACATGTTTGAGAATGGGTGCTGAAAATAAACCATATTTGTGGTTCCTCATTTCACATAGCTCAGGGTAGCTAGAACCTCAGAGTCATCAATCAGTATGTTCATCATAATTAGCCCTTTTTGGATATACGTCTGCCACATACTGTATCCCCACTAGAAGTAAGAAATTCTAAAAAAGCATCAGTTTATGCACTGGTCTAGCACTGCACGCTAGCACAACTAATCTTGCTATACAAGCACACTGGCGATGGCTCAGTTTAAAAACAGCACAGTAATCTGACAAAGTAAATCACTGTAATTTACAGAATATAAGCCACAACCTTTTTTCATGCTTTGAACATTGCAATGCTACCACTGTGTACATCAATTTATTGTTCCTTTCATGTAAAAGCTAATTTACAGCACGGTAGCGCAGCCAACTAATAGAACAGGTTAGAAAAATAAAAAAGTTTGAAAAGACTAATGGACAATCGATGTAATTGTTTTACCCCATGGTGACTGTTTTGAGGTATGATTGTTGGGTTCATTCTTTGTTGTTGTTGTGGATGATTTGTCAATATTAATAGCCTACTTTATAAGAGCTTCTGTGGAAATGAGAAATATTTAAACAAGATGGTCTTGTCATTGTGAAATTAATGTAAAAAGTTAAACATGGTGTTGCAGAATACTGAATTTCACAGTTTTGATCCCAACAGATATGCGCTATTAAGAACATCACTTCAACAAGAGCAACAAACGTGCATCAAAGACACAATTGCTATTCATCCAAATCCCTGTTATTGCCTCATGTTTAAACATGTGAAACATGCAGTTTTCAATAAATCAGCATTTATGGGAAGAACAGAGACATTGTAACAGCACTATTCTATTTGACCAAAGTTGTCTCAGTTCTTTCTATCAAAAGGGCTAAAAAAAAAGATCAATTTTAAGCTGCAAAGATTTCTAAAAAGAGAATCGAAGAGAGAAACTGAATCATATTGAAATGGAGCTCTGTCATTGTAACTCATGTCACTTGCTATTGTATGTAGCCAAAGCAGAAACACTTCTCTGCTTATCTGATTTCTGTGCTTAAAGAACTTGAGAGAAAAAAAAAGAGCATTGCAATAAGAAAAGTAAAACAAGTGACATACAATGCAATGGAGACAGAATATCTCAAATCAATTTTTGAACCTCTAACCCACTAAGTGTGTTGCTTTTGTTAAGTTGAAAGATTTTTTTCCTTCTACAGGAGAAAAAAGTCAATTAAGAGAGTTTAGACAGGGCGTTCCATCTAAATGCCTCAAAGGCACCAGCCACAATGCCAGGATGTTTTCACAGCTGTAGGGGACAACTTACCTTTGTCCTTGGTTTGTCAATAAGTACCCAGCAACTGAAGAGATGTCCAATGAGTCATTAGAAGCAATGAACTATAGGTGAGTTAATGGTGTGTTCATTGACCCGGGGCTTGTGCTCAGAAGATGATTGGATGTGACTCATCTGCCAAACACAAACGGACAATAATTGGTTCGCTGAGCAAGTAGAAAGAGCTAAAGTTATGTGGCCACTCATGAGTGTCTACTGTAAATCCTTCTTTTTGGGACTGGTGTGTGTGTGTTTTGATTCTAAAGTGTAGTTCAGGGAAGCAAGGCTTTTCTCTTGATCCTTAGTCTGTCCGGTTCTCAATGAAAAACAGCACAGGGGATTTGGTTTCTCTGTGTGTTATATTCAAGATGAAACAAAGGAATTGGTTTCAGTCACAGTTTCTCTGATTTGCACGTGCAAGGTCTTTACTTATTTATCAACATCTTGCATGTATTTCTGTTCCACAGTTTCCATTCATTGACTTGATTAAGGGATAACATGATCAAAGCAAAGATTCCAAATGCAGCGTGACATTCTTTCCATCTAGACATGTCACTGCGAGATAGATCTTTTTTTTATGTTTGTGTTTTAGTCCAAAGGATAAATGAAGCTAATTCAGCCAACTGAAGGGTGGAAGTGAATTTAAAGGTTCCCTCAGGGTTTCCTCTCAGAGTTGACAGAGATATCTTTCCACTTCCCCTCTTTCGCTCTTTTTCCCTCTCAGGCAAATGTGATGTGTACACATATGTATTCATCCATGTCTGTTCTTCTGACTGTAAGCAAGAAAAAGAGCACGTAGACATACTATTTGTTCGACGTCAGACCTTTTTAAAACAGACTTCTACGTAGTACGGTTTAAATTTAAACCTCTTAAAGTACTGGATTTTTGTGCTTCTTTGATTGAAATGTGAAGATTGCTTCAATTCTGCAAAGCATATGTTTAACCATGTAGTTAATAGAAATGATGAGCTTTTGAATAAAGATAAGATCAAGTTAAGATTTTTAATTAGACATTTCATCCACAAATGATCAGAAATGTCTTGCTTTGATGCAGGAAAAAATACAACACTAACACATCAATATAAATAGTGTATGCTATAATTACTAATAAACAATAATTACTCAAAATATTTCACTATCTAGGTAATACTGGGGTTTTGACCACCCTTTCAAAGATAGTTGGCTTGGCTCATTCATTCACTTGTGTTGTATTATTGGGGAATGAGGATAACATCTACTTCTTCTTTAGATAATGTAGTTGTGATGCTTGACTTTTTTTTTGTCTATCCATCTGTCTGTCCAGCCATCCACAGCATACTTTTTTAGATACCTTAACATAATCCCCTCTGTATTCCTACTGTCATGTTTCAGAATGTGCTTCTACCTTTTGAAATTGCAAATATTTATCCATTCAATATTTGTTAAAGTGGTATTTATGTCTGAGTGGGCAGTGTGGCATGGTTCAGATTATGGGTTCAAATTCCAGCTGGGGCCTGTAAATATGTATGCCAGCTTCTTCCCACAGTTCAGAAAATATGCCTCTTTGGTCTGCCACACTGAATTGGTCTTAGGTTTGTGTAAATGATTGCTCTTTGATGGTCTGGACCTATCACAACTCTCTGTTTTACTTTGCTTTCAATTTTATTCATATAGAAGTCAATTACTATGTTTCCATTAATTTATGTTTCTTACCGTTGTAAAATGTGCTTGTTCACCTTTCTTCTCTGCAAATAATTGTAGTTATATGTAGGCAATTATCTAATGCAGCAGTGATATTAACCTAAGTGTTTAAACATTTTTATTGAGAAAAGAAATAATGAACTTTTTGTGACAGGAGTTGTTTTAACTTGAAAGAAATAAACTTTTATCAATAGTTAGAATTGAACTATTATCAATGTGTTAATAGTTCACGCATTGAACCAGGCACAGGAGGGCACACACTAACCGTGCCATCCCAGCTCTTGGATGCTGTCATGGTTCCTGGTCATGCACCTCTGAATTTTGCCATACTCATGCAAGCTCAGTGCAAACTTTCGAACGTGCAACTTTAACTTATCCTTATCTTGGTCATAGGGTTCTTGTGAGAACTTTTCTTCATACTAACACCACTCTGAGAACACTTGACCACTTCTAAGACAATGACTGCAGACAGCAGCTCCATCAAAACCTTACTTCCAAACCAAAAACAAATAAAAAATAAAATCTCCCGTAAAGACAAGGTTTTGAGTTCACAGTTGTATTTGCTTCCTGTTTTATTGAGAAACCAGGTTTCTGTTTGTTGTGAAGTTACATGATGCTCATTGTAATACTCCCTTCCGTCCATATTTTCTCATGGATTGTTCTTTGCCATTTTGTGGTTGTTTTTCCCTAACCTGTTTGATCTAGAGTCATATTTCACAGCTCTGTCTGTTTCTGTTTAGTTGTTTTTCCTGGATTGTTTACCTTCCTGATTGTAGCCTTTTAGTCCTGCCTTTGAGTTCTTCATTTCTTAACTACGATTTATGATATGAAGTCTTATATAATCTACCTTGTACATAGCATGTGAAATGTTATGTTGAGCATTGTTACATTATAAATTTATGGATTAAGGCCTTGCAGCATAGTCTTAAACAACAATGTAAATGACACAAGTAAAGCTGCCTAATTAGCTGTGTTGAGGTGAAAATCAAGGCTTTCGGTTTAAATGAAAGTTAATCCTATTTTAGATCCAGGAAACGTAATAGTCTTGATGTGTTTCAAAGCACAGAAGTGATTTTTGTATACGCCTATTTGAAGAAAAAAGTGTTTCAAGTCATATCCTCCTCATTAGATATTTTTTTGCCATAGGGTTATGATAAACTATTTGAGTCTTGGACATAATGAAAGGAACAACCCAAACTTTGAAAGAAGAGATATTAGTTAATTCTATGACTAGATCAGAAAACGCTAATGGAGTCAACAGCTACAGCACTGAAGTGATCACAACTGTTGTTTGTGATCATAAAGTGGTCCTTTTATCTTAAGCAGTTTTTACTTTCTTGCAGCTTCTCAAATTAATAAACCCTCTACCATCGCATTTAGCCATGACAGTTGGCTAAATGTGATGGTAGAGTATCAAAGATATGATACTACCTATCATATCTTTGTGTGGGTGTGGGTTTGTGTATGTATCTGTAGGTGAATTTTCTGGATTGAAAATAAGACTAACACATAAGGTTAGTACAGAGAAGGCAGTCCTTGCTTACTTTTTGTTGATGCCTTTGGGAGGGCAAAAATGTGTCCCTGAAGTTGTGTTATGTCATACCCACAATGAAACAACGAAACACTTATTTCTCTGTAATTGGTCGCTCAAATAGAAGCGTTATGGGTGTCTGAATCACCACAGTCACTCTGTATTTTCCTTTCAACTTTAGTTTCTTGTCTTCTCTGCCAATTTCCTGCAGCAGCAGCTTTTAGTGCCTCAGATGTGCCCTTGTCTGCCCCAGTTTCTAACACTGAAAATGACAGCAAACTGTGAACAAACCACATATGACAGTAACCTACATCAGCAAACAACTGAGATGAAAGGAAACAGAGTTCCTAAAATACTATTTGATGATACACCTTGATCTGTTATCTTGTGAGGATATTTAAGCACTTTTTAAAAAAGATAGAAACTTCATAATACACTAAGACTTGATAACTAGTGCAGTGTAACATTTGTTGCTGTTCAATCGTATTTTAAATGTTTCCTCTCCTGTATTCTTGTCATTTTAATAGAACAATGTTTGTACAGAGAAGATATAATGTAGAACACTTGGTTCCTAGTATTAGTCCTTGAGCACCAATATTCTACAACTTTTAGATGCATCTCTGGCATGAGCAATCTTGATCCAAATTGTTTGTTTCTCTGTTTATCTGTTTATTTGTTAGTTTTGTTCAGTTTGAAAAGCATCACCAAACAATAAGTAAAACCCCATTGATCTGAAGAATAACAGTTTTGCAGGAGGAGACCACCCCATGGCATTTGTTTTTCTGCATTTAAGGTCACACAGAAATTTCTCATTTTCATATACCACATTTAAGCTGCAAAAACTGACTAACCCTTTCATTAGTTTCCTTTTCCAATTCCTTCCCTACCTTGTTTGGCAGCTCAGGGGAGGGGTACACTTCAAACACAGAGATGGCTTGAAGGCAGCTAAGCTCCAGCTTTAAGTGTTTTATGACATGGTCTTCACATGAATTATGTTTATAGGTCTGTTCCACTTCACACACACCATCTGAAGGAAAGAGATTATTCAATACAGACTGTAACAACTGACCTTATAAGCTTCTGCTGATCGGAACTCATTGTTCACTAAAGTACTTCTGATTGAAGGCTCACTATTTATGTCAAAGCACAGTGAATGATGACCTTTGAACTTCTGTTGTGTTCTGCATGTAGCTGTTTTTGATTGACTTTGGATGTCACTATATTCTACCAACTTTTTCATTATTAGCGGAATATGTAAGAAATACCCAATAAATCAAGTCTGCCCATTACTGAGAAAATTGCCCATGCACCAGTTTTATTCTGGGTTATATAGATCCTTACCTTTGGAAGCGTAGAGCAGAACACACGTGTGGCTCATTTGATGTGCAAATACCACATGACGTCACCTAAATTGTGCACTCCACTTTCATGTGCCTCCAGTATTTCAGATGAATTCAAAATCTGAGGCCAGACTGGATATTTGAGAATAAATAAATTAATGGGACAGTGTTTTAAATGGCGGTTTGAAAGGGTTCCCTTCAATTCCCTTCAACAATCGGTAAAACCCATCACCAGGTAAAAGTTTATGACAAACCACAGCCTCTTTTCACTTAACACTTCTATTGTCAGCTGAAAGTCTCGCACTGTAGACTCATTCTAGAAACTAGATCTTTCTTTGAAATCACTTTGTATTTCAGTGATTCTTGAGAAATGGGACAAAATGGGTTTAAATTTTCCCAAAATTTTTTTAAATTATTCCTCAAGTTTGTGTATACAAATATGACAAATAATGTTTTGGAACTATAAAGATGCTAAGGTGCAGGCTCCCAGTTGCAACATTTTTTTGAAAATTAAATTTTTAATGGACCTGACCCAGAACTTTGTCATCACCATTTGACAAAAATAAATATAAAATTATTTTTTAATGACCCTATTAGTGATATTTGTATGCAGTTTTACAGACAAATGCTTCTCAAGAAACAAAAGAAATATTATTTAAAACAAAAAACAACATAAAGTCCATCTGACAGAGCTGACAGTGCATGACGGAGTAGACGCAGAACTGAAGGTGGTGACAAACTAGTGAGTAAAAAGAAATACTTGATACATGTGAAGTTATGCCATTTAGATTTGTCAACACTATCACTGAAAGAATCACACTGTCAGTTAAAAACTACCTCAATTTATATGATGTTATTCTGAAGAAGGCCATATTGTAGCTCATCAGTTACATGAAATCTTTACATGACACTAAAATTAAGCATTTGTTTCACAAAATTTCATCAAAGTTTTGTAAATTGTCAGTTATGGTGTTGACACATCATGGTTGTGATGAACAACTTAGGAATAAAACAGAAGAAAAAACTAAAGAATAACATAAGCTAACTAGAGCTGCTTAGCCCTCTTAGCAAAGGAAGAGAAAGGAAAAGGTCATGGGGTCCTCAGAAGTTCTGATGCCCCCCAATAATGAGTTGGAAAATATATAAAAAATTATCTTTAATTCAATTTATTGATACTTTTATAATTATTTATTTGAATACTTACACTTAATTGTCATAATACAGTATATTATCTTAGTATTCCTTTGTTTTAAACTATTATAATGTATTGAGTTCTGTTCCAGGACAAGGGATTTTAAAGACACCATCCACCTACTACAATGTTTAAAATAAAAAATATTAATTTTTGTGAATATTTACATTGTTGTGCTCACATGGCCCAGGTTAGTTTAGTCAGATATTTAAAAAAAAAATTAAAAAAAAATATTTTATGTATATTTTATTTAAATTGTGTTCTTTATCCATAGGACCTGTTTTGTCCCTCTTCTCAAGAGTCACTGATTTCTGTGCTTTCTCTAACTTAACTTTACTCAAAAGTCTAAGCCAACAAAACTGTCATTTTTGTGTATACTTCACTCAGTAACAGCACTAACTAAAGAGTGTTGTTGTCACTGCTACCTAGGTTGCACTTTGAAAAGTCTGTTCATTGATTAAGTGTCCAGGTAGTTTCAAGTCACTAGGACATGTCTTCGTGCATCTTTACTCTAGATTTCTTTAACTCTGATGGAGCTAATGTAGGTATGGGAAGTAAATGAGAAAAAATATGTACTTCAAGCATTCTAAAAAATGTAAAACATACATTTTCAATATTACACAGAATTAAAGCATTTTTAGGAAGAGGAGAAACATGTGGCCCTTGTTTTTACATCAAGGCTTTAGTTTAAGATTGATGACTTGGGCCTTGTGAGCTCAGCAGGATAAGACAATGTTAAATCTAATTTATCTAAAATGCCTCTTTTTATACTCTGTATCACCCTCACTTCATCCTTTCAGAACAAAACAGACCTTAAAGACAAACAAATACATTAACCAGCAGAATAAGATCTTTTTTCTGATCTTTATCAGGGCTCTGTAGTAGTCACTGATCACAGTTCTTCTTGTTGAATTTACTTGGAATTACATTGCAGTCTTTTAAATTGGAGGCTGAAATCAGGATGTGTTTACCTGCAGACTTCAGTTATCAGTGGAGTTGATACTTCAGGGTTTTTATTTACCCCTGAAGTATCTGGTTGGTAGATTTTTACTGCAATGTGCCCCATGTTGTGACTGCCAGAGTCTGCAGTATGTGGATAATAAATAATAACTAATGAGCTATGGGCTGTTTTGGCAAATGTCTGCTTTAGGTTTGCAAGATGAGACATAATTTGTATTCCCTAGAAATTCCTGTTGCTGTAAAGTAATGTTAACATTCTTCTCCAGTTTCTGTCTCAATATAAATTGATTTATAATTCAGATATTCCTTAGTGCATTTCAACAATTTTTTTTTTACTAATGTAGTGTTTTTCCGGAAGTACCAGTTTGCTATTTACTTTTAGAGGGGGAGTCTAGCATCTCATTTTAAATGTTTATCAGCTATGCTGCTTTTGGGCTTTGATCATATTTAAGACTAATTAAGACTTTATTCAAATATTACGAGTCAAAAATATGTAATGCAATGTTTGAATTGCTAGAACTTAACGTTTCCACTGAAAATAACATTGATCACATATTAATTAGAAAGATAAAGAGTTGTCCTGCTTTTCCCAGAGCTTCACTTCAGTCAGAGAGCATATAAGGCTGTTTCCCATCTGTGCTGTAGTACTAATAAGACAAATAATTTCAGAGGCAAGCATTTGGTTTTAAGTTCAGACACTGACCTTGGGTTTACCAGAGATAACTGTTTTAAATTGAACACATTTGGCTGCAAAGCAACAGACACTTTGCTGTAATTAACATGTCCTATGTAAAGTTTTAACTTCTTCGCCTTGCTTTGAAACCATAAGAATTGCTATGCCGAGATTCCTAAGTTATATACCCTTTATTGGGTTGCAATTTAGGAAAAAACTATCAAACTAATTCATATTACTCTCTTAGTTGTTCTCACATATGTGTCTTATTTATCTTATTTCCCCTAAATCAGAATTATATTTCCCTGATCCCTTTGACAAGAGCCCTTGGTTGGTTTTTGATTTAAAAGTGAATTCCTTCAAACATTATTTCTGTGATTTAAGCACTTTTTTATGACATGCCCATGGCAGTATGGGCATGTAAGGTAATGCCCTCCTTTCTCCCTGTTGTTACTTCAATCTGTCAGTCAGCTGTGGATGATAGCCTTTTGAAGAAAAACCCTCTGAAATTTCAATCTCCTTGAAACTACAAAACGTTTGCAGTAGCAAATAACACCAAAAATACAAGTCATTGTCTGGATACAAGAGTAATGTCATCCATCACTCTTTTCAGACAAATTTTGTGTTTGTTGGATGTCATCTGGTCTGCTGGTAAAATAAAAAGTACAGTCCAGGCTATTTACCAGAGCAGAAAAGATGGCTAGCTAGCAAGCTAACATCAATGTGCTAAGCTTCTAATGTTACATTCAACCTTATGGGGGTCCCAACAATAAACTCACAATAATCTTGTCAATGTTTAATGTAAAAAGATACAAATGCATATGAAGTGACTGTGTTGGTGCTTCAGAAAGACATGCAAGTTGCCTTGAATATTGTTTTGTTTCATTATTTCACCATACAATGCTAATACTGACTATGCTTTCAAGAAGGAATAACGCATCTGTTGTTCACGTTTTAAGAGGAGTTGTCATAATTTTAATTTCCATTTGCAGTTAGGAAAATTTGTTTCATTTATAAAAGTTGAAGAAGCAAATCACCTTTCTGTATTCAGCGTTGACAGTACTCTAACAAATACGCTGAAACTAAAAGGCATGATACATAATACATTGAATATGCTTACTTTTTACTTTCAGCTAGTGTTAATTTGACATTTTTGTGTACCTCTTCAGTCACTGAATTTATGTTTAGTAATAAAAGCAGCTGGATTTTAAAAAAAATGGTTTAATACAGAAAAAACTAAAGTATTTTTTTTAATTGCATAACTATACGGGAATGGATGTTTAAAATATATTTTCACAGAGCCTATCTGCTTCAGACAAGCTTGTTTGGCCCATATGGAGACATTTCAATAGCTTGCATTCTTTCTACAACTTCAATAAATTACAACAAACAGTTGTAAAATATTTTTACATTAAAAAAAAGATAGATTTCCCTCCACACCAGGTCGATGAGTGCAAAATCTCCTGTCATGTACAGTAGCGCCCCCAGGTGTACGGCTTCTTGGATTTCAAGTTTAGCCTGCAGATTCCCCTCTTGCTCTCGTTTTGATAGAGTTTAATATGACCCTATTCACTTTATCCCCGCTAGCACAGCTCGTTTAGTTAGGATGTGACTAAAACTTCACTGTTGCCAAGTTTCTCTCTCTCTCTTTTTCACCCTGTTAACAGAGAAGCTGAGCTGACAGCTGCCCTGTGCCTCTGAGCGTCTCTGATACATTTTTACAGTATCAAACACTAAGAAACATTGAATAAGGGATCAAACATATTCTGTCCCCACACTCGCTCTGAAATCTGGGGATTTTTCTTCTCTCAAAAGGGGGCATAAAAGGGTTTGGCTGTGAGATGACGTCACCGGTGAGACTCACATGCTTTTCAGCTCCTCTGCGAAAGCTTGTGATGAGACTGACACAGCACTTTTGTGCAAGATTATGAAGACTGAAGAAGGGGATTTCTGCTCAACTGTAATCACCAGCTGGAGGTTTTGATACTTTTTCAGAAAAATGTGACACAGAAGAAAAGTTTCCATCTTTTTTTTTTTTTCATTTCTTTTTCCCGCCCCTCTCACTTTGAATCAGTCGAAATCATATAAAAAAATAAAAATAAAAATAAAAACTTGAATATGTAATCGGATTTTGTGCCTTTGGTGAGTATTTAACAGACAAAGCAGCAGCAAAACTTTAGCAGTTGTTCTGCAAGAAAAGAATGTTTATTATTATAGTTAAATTTTTTTAGATTAATATGCGACCTACATCTGACATTTTCATGGCATTCCAATTCCGATCTTCACACACAAAAGCAAAATCCGATTTATGCCACTTCCATATGTGGTACTAAATCGAATATGTATCCAATTGTTTCTGCTGTGTGAACGTGCCTTTACATCTCTTGTTATATAGTAAATTAATTGAATGACAACAGTGTAGGGGGAAAAACAAGGCTACACAAAGAGTACATATTTTAGAATAAAAAACAACAGAGAACTTGAAAATTGACTTTGTGATTTCATAAAAAAAATAAAACTTTATTTTTCTCTTTGAGTGCAGAATGTGGTAAATTCCCCACCTTTCTATCACAAGTCTATAAAGAGTAAGAAGGTAATAGTGCAGCTGTTTTGAGGTGCTGTTGCATGTTAAGTTCATTGGGTGATGGTAGTAACACTCTGTGGATGGTTCCACATGTGGTGTGTCCCTGGAGGCTTGTTGTTTTCACAGAACAGATGCTGAGTTTTGACGCTCTGGTGACAGCCCTGACCTGCAAAGCTTCCTCCAGACCGTGAACCTCTCTCAAAAATCACCCAACTTAACAACAAGAAAAATCTCAGAGGAGATTTGGTGTTTCCAACATCTATTTCTCAAGTAATTTAGCATACAAAAACTGTATGCTAACAAAAAAATACATAATCCTGTCTCTTCAGTTTTCTAAAAAGTTACCAAACAAGCCCATTGTCGCCCCCTATATGAGGCTTTAGTTAAAAAAAATATCTCTGAATCAAAGACTAAGCTTCAACTCCCCTCTGTGATCCAAGCTGCATGCATTCCTGAACGCGGAGAAATATGTGAAGACCTTTAAGTGTTTGCTGTAGATCAATTATATGACATTGTTCTGACATTTTACTGTTCTTTCAGCTGGACATGAACCTCTGTAGAGTTTCCTTGAAGTCCTCTTTCTGACCCCTTCACCCACCACAAAGATCAGCCTGAAAAATGCCACAAATGCAACCAGACAGCAGTCAAAGCAATGTTCCCTTTTATTCTCTCTTCTTTAGCAGATTGAATGTTAATTGTGTTTGGGACCAAATGCTTCTCTGTGCTTCAAATATCATAATGCATTTGTTTGTTATATGATCCCCTGAAACTAGGTTTTGACAGGCATTCTGTGCGAGTTCACGCACCGATGAGACGTCGACAGAAGTATGCTAAGTTGCTGATTGAGGCCAACAGCTCACAAGGCGACATCTGTCACTTAATGTGAAGCTCAAAATCATCAATTATTCACAGCTAAAACACTTTTAAAAGTACCAATAAAGTGAGCATTTATAGATAAGCAAATGACTTTATATCCAAAGTCCTTGTAGACATGTTCCACATAATGAAAGTTTTTAGATAGATGAAGTTCTTCAGCTTGCTGTAAATCCCATGCTCTTTGGGAAAGCAATATTTCTGTTGACATCGCAGGGCACAACTGATAAATATTTCATACTTGTTACTGTTTGCCATGCTAAATGGATTTTATTAAGCCCAATCATTCTTGTATTGCACCAGAAGGCACAAAAGTGCACTCATGGGCCAAACACAATTAGGCTAAATGCCTTTTATTACTCTATAAACATTATTAGATCTACATTTCTATGACAACAAAACACATATTTACAACTATGGTTTGCTGCACTTGCAATGATTTACATGTGTGCCTTGAATTTTGGTTCCCTTATTTGTTCGTTTAAGCATTTCTACTGCTTTCTCCCACCCATTATCACTTTGGGTTGATAGTGTCTTGCACAAATATTCACACCTGTCGAACTTGTCTACATTTTATTATGTAGCAGCAGCTATGCAATTTTGATGTATTTTGTATTTTTTGGGCGATAAGCAACACAAAATAGGTTCATAACTGGTGAACCATTCATGTGAACCATTCCATTTTTGCCAGTGACTTAGTTTGATTGAGCAGAAAATGCTCAATCAAAGCAGAAAATGCTCCAAGCTGTAAGGTTCTCTCTTACGAGAACCTGCCCAGTGTGATCACCATTTAAATATGACAAGGAATTTTAACATTTCGCTTAAAACGCATTTGTCTTCTTTCCATTTGAAATATAGATATCTAAAATGAGAGTTTCTTCTATTGATGAATTAAATTTTAGCCAGTATATTAACTTAAAAAAAGCAGGCATGTACATTTATTTAGGCATAAAATTTTGACTGGAGATGTACATAATTTTGACGCTGCTTCATCCTGCACATGGACTGTGGAACTAACAGAAGTTAAAACATTTGGAATGACAGCGAAACTAAGTCGCTTCACTGGCTAAAATTCAAAGTTGCATGCAGCTGCCTCACTCCTGCAATCAGAATTATCCCTCTGTTTGGAAAAAGCCCACAGAAAAAGGATAGCTATTTAAAAATACCACAGGGGTTTTTTGCTTGTTAGCTGGCCTACAAAGGAGTATATTCTTCAAACATGGGGGCATCACAGAGGGCATAAATGTATTAATATCAAACTAAAGACACAAATGTTTGAAAACCACAGAATGCCAACAAACTGGAAACCAGGAAGAGGTGAATGCATTCAAATTTGTCAACCCCCCCTAAGAGTTTTAATTCATAGATATCCCCTTGTGTTGTATAATGGTTTTGCAAATTACGGGTATAAAATAATGGGTATAAACTTTCAAACCCGCCATTCTATTCCTTGTGTTTTAGGATGAGATGTTTTACTGCTTGGAGATGTTAAATCATTGTAACCCTCCTCTGGTGGACTGGGTTACACTTAGGGCTCATACACAAAAGTTTGGAGAGGTGACATTTAGATTTGATTGAAGTATTATCAAGTCTTTCCTTTCTTCCTTCTTTCATCTTGGAATCTTAGAGAATTGAGATAACAAAGAAACAGGTCAGTGGTTTGCAAAATGATTTCTATCGCCTGCTTTATAAAAGGGTGTCACTTTAACAATTTTTATGTTACTTGGAAATAAACAGGTGTGAAAAGACAAGTTACAAATGTGTGTAATTGTTGTTTTTTTTTAAATTCCTCCAATTGCTTTGGATAATTTGTAAAATAAAAAATGTCACTGCAATCAGTTGATGTTTTATTTTTACATTTTACTATAGTTTTTGTAATTTCTTGATCTTCTATAGGTTTATGAAGAACTGAGCTGGGATTATTGAATTGATTTATCCTTTGATCAGATTTTGAAGCACCAATATTTTCAGACAACCCCAACTTTAACCCCAGTCTCTGCCAATTTTTTCACCCTTACTTATTTATGTTTACATGACTGAAAAAAGGAGACGGAAACAAAGTCATAAGGCTCATCTGACCTCCTGTGTGGTGTTTACTGGGCGAGCTCTGTCTCATTGTTCTTTTGTGTCACTGTAGCAGCAGGCTACGGGACCGTCAGATGGCCTCATAGTGCCACATTCATTTCTACAGATTGGCTCTGATGTCACACCTCTCACTTCACATTCTCATTACTTCAATGTGTTATTAATTTATTTAATCAAAGTCTGTTTAGATCCTGCTCCCAAGAAACTCAAAATGGCAGCAGATTTAACAGTCTGCTTTATTAGCGTGTTTCCAGCAGTCTAGCATGGATTTCAGTCAAAACACAAATGTCCACCTACTAAAAACCTCAGTGTTTAATGACATTATAGAAAAAAGACTACTCAGTGGGCCTGTATATTTGTATCGAGGACATTTGGTCCACACGTCTGAGCTGTTGGTGGCGGTAGTGCTCCATTAAGTTGTTTGCCAACTGCCATTAAAACAGAAGTAGAAGAAGAAGAGGAACCAATTGCAGTAAAAACAGCATCACACCTAGCAATAAGGTCTATCTCACCTCCTCATTAAGATGAGAATTTATGTCATCTCCTCCCTCAGTAGAGACTGAATCACTCTGAAGCTACGACTCCTTGGCAGAGATTTAAGGCTAATGCATGGTAAATAATTTTGGCTTTAACACTATATTTTGTGTTGTATGCCACACAAAATGTTCGAACATTCAGAATTAAATACGGCCTATTAGTTATTTTTTTGCATGTTAGCTGATAACGTAAAAAAAATATTCTGTCATATTTTTGTTTGAAATAAGACTCATCTTTTAAATCAATTCATTCAGCCTCATATAGGCTCATGTTTTCCTCCATCTTTGAAATGTTGAGATCAGTTTTACTATTTGTTCATAGTAGAGATCATAAAGCTCTTCGGTCTCGTTTTCTGCAACCCGCTTGTATCACAGAAGGCAAACCGCACACCATTTTACCCTCTTTACTCAAGTTCAGTAATACAAGTGCCGTCTAGTTCTTCCAAGACTCACAGGTGGCTCATTCACTGTGGTGACTGACTGAAGGATCGACTTCTCAGAAGCAGATTGGCGCAGGCTCAGACACTGAGCTGAAAAGCCTGAGGTAAAATCCTCACCTGCTCTTTTAACTATTCAATCCCTGACTGTTTTGATTTATTTTGTCTCCTTTTGGCATTTGTTTGGGTCTCCTTTCAGCAGTGGAATGATTTAACTCTCAGGGATTAGTCAAAGTGAGACCCATTTGCAGTTTTGATTAAAAAAATAAAATTAAATCAGGAAAAGGAACTTCAGTGTCGCACCAGCACAAAACCAATGTGAGAGCACAGATGTGAACAAAGTTAAGTCACACCCATACAAAACACACATTTGCTGCTCCATAAATGTCTCTCACTCTGAGTCAACATGTCTTTCTCACCCATTTATTACATGATTAAATAAATGCTGATGTATAAGGCCTGCTTATCTGAACCACAGGAAGAGTGACAGCACATTTCATCTTTGCACATTTCTGCTTTTCGTTCCATACTAGCCGCTGCTTTAAAGTGTTTTTGTTTTGTGTGACTGTCCAGATCATGTCTGTCAGTGAGTGTTTTTTTTATTCTGTGCCAAAGGAGAAAAAAAAGGGGTTTGGTGAAGGAGGGAGGCCTCTCTGCTCCAACACATGGTGCCCAGACTAAACAACAAGACGAACGTTTCCTGAATCCAACTTGGCACAGAAGCACCCCAATCTGCCCATGTGTCTTGGTTGAATAGCTGAAAGGCTTGCATTCAAAACAGGATGAAAGGAAAGGTTAGAGGATGAATGGGGTGAAATTAGTACAGTCGAATAGAAGGAAAGATGATACAGGGGCTCAGTTTGGTCATTTTAATCTCCCATGTAAAAGTATTCAGATCTCTTGAATATTTTTGTCACAACTGCAAATCTCAATGCATTTATTAGGATTTTATTTGCTAGACCAACAAAAAGTTGTACATAATTATGAAGTGGATAAAAATTACAAATATAAATAAAATCTGAAATGGGATAAATTTATTTTCAGCTCATCTAGGCTCATGATGAGCCTAGATGAGCTGAAAGTATTAACTATTAAACAAAGTCGATACTTTGTAGAACAGCTGCAGGTGTATTGGGATACAACTTACCAACTTTTGCAGATCTAGACCCAGAATATTTTTGCCCATTCGTCTTTGCAAAGTTGATCAAGCTGAAATGGATTAAACAAGCTTCTGTGAACTGAAATTTAAAAGTTTTGTCTATAATTTTCAGTTAGATTTTGGTTGTGACCATTCTCACACATGAATTTTCTTTGATCTAATTCACTCTATTTGTAGCTTTGGCCACAATAGAGATCACTGCTTCAGGTTGAACCTCCACGACAGTAAATTTTCTTCCAGGAATGAAAGAACCTGAAAGAATCCAAGGCGTGTGGTAGAAAATAGTTTCCTTTCTAGATAGCTTCTTGCATTTTTGTGCATCCTCCAGCTTAATTTTAAACAAGTCACTGATCCTTGTTCATTCAGTAATATCCACCACACTGAGGAGAGTTGGCATTAGCTTGACCTGGTCTCTGTTTGTGTTGTCCACTCCTCTGCCCTTACTGCTCTGTACTCACATGTAGCACCTTATCTCTTCTTTTGTTCAAAATGAACATTGGCTAGCTTGCTGGGGAAATAATAATTTAATAAGTTTTTAAAGAAGGGGTTGGGGCAGTATGGAGAAAATTCTTGGCAGACTGTGGGAGAGGCTGAGGCTCTGTAGGGGCTATGAAGGGTTGAGTCGGCTGTGGTTTTTAACAACAAGCTGTTGGATTTGGAGAGAAAGTTCCAGACACACCCCCAGCCCTAACTGAACACTGCACCTCCTTTTCCCAAATGCCTTAAAAATTTATCTGTCTCACTAAGACGATTTAGCAGGAAGCCCTTCCTCCACCTTCACCCTTTCTCTCTTGGTCTTGTGACAGAGGAGAATCAGATTCCCAAATTGTGGCAAGAGTGTATAACACCTTTTAAAGTTCGGAGGGAACACACAAACAGATGGACGCCTGCATGTGACAAGCCTCTGACAAACAACTTTTTAGAGAGAGAGAGAGAGAGACAGAGAGAGAGAAGGGAAGGGGCTAGCAGTAGTTTCTTGGATGGCCTGATTGGAGCGTAAACAACAGCCCAGGAAGTGCTGAAGTAAGAGCGAGAGAGAGATTGGGAGGGGAAATCAGGAGATCTGCCGGCAAAGAGCAAAAAGTTTTAGGGTGCGGGGAGCAGAGTGTTCGCTTGTGTCGCTGTGGTTGTTTCCAGTGGGAAAAGAAAAAGAAATCTTATCAGGACATACTGTGTTACAGAAAGAGTTCAGGGTGAGTAGCTGCATCTCATACAATAACATACTCTCACACAGAGAGCTGATAGAAGCACGAATGTTTCATCTTCAAATATAACCCCTATTTTTCTATTTGTCTTTTCCTGCTGTGGATTCATGCAGATGGAAATAAATTAGTTTTACTTAAGAAGTGTCTCCACACTTGCATACTGCCAAACCTCCGGACTTGGAGGTTTTTCATTCAGCTCACTGTTCTTAAAGTGTTGCTACTTTCTGATGCTGACCCTGGCTCTGAAAGCTGCTTGTTTTGCATAGTTGTTTTTATTTTTTGGGAGATGAGGGGGCCTGAAGTTCAGCCAACCATTCAGTACAGGGCTGGAAAAAAAAAACGGAAAGAAGGCAGAGGAAAAAAGGGAGCCACTAATGTGTGTGTGGCTTTGTCTAATTAAGCTGATGGGGAGAGAGGAGAGTGTCGAGGGTCAGATCATGAGAGGGTGAACTGGGAAAAAAGCAAAAAAAAAGAAAGAAAAAAAGCGTTTTTACAAGACACAGTCCTCACACTGTCATTTTAATTGTCTGGGATCTGTAAAGTCCAAGCAACCTGAACTTTTCTCAACCTTTGAACCTTTTTCGTCTTTTTAGATCACAGAGAGATGATATCTGTAGCATCAAAGTAGCTTCTTGTACTTCAGATTTACTGTGGATTTGGTCTCGTTTGGATCTAATGGATTGCACTATTTTCCTTCTAGGAAGACTCTGCATTCCTCCACTCAAATTAAACATTAGTGTCAGAGGAATCTTGGACTTAGCTGCTGTAAAATCTGTAAGGCAGTCCTAATTAGTGACTATCTCTATTTTATCTTCACAATTTCCTCTGGATCTTTTCTGTAACTCTGAAGACCATTTGCTTTTTTCATTGCCTCTAGAAACTTTAAGCATAGTGTCAAACTTAGTGTATGTTTAATTTACAACCAAAATATTATATATTTATTTTTATTACAATTGATTTCAAAGAGTCAGAATATAACAGATGAATCTATTTCAGTTATTTATTTAAGAACGTGAATATCATTATGGCCTACAGATAAAGAAAAGTCAAGATACAGTTCCACTGAAAATGATAATATATTACGTAAGACCAATAAAAAACTTGTTTTTTAAATAGATGTTTTGTTTTTGCCAGGTTAAGATTGCTGGCACAAAAATTGCCCACCAGCCAATTCTGGACACCTGGCACAAGTTATAGAGGACCATATTCAAACATGTTATTTGAAAGTTTAGTGGAAGAAAAAAATGTATCACAAATGTTGCACAAGCAACATCAACAAGATAAAAAAGGATCTTTCCTATGCTGGGTGAATCTCGATGGTCCTTTTTAGATGTAAGAACGTTTTATATTTCATTTGTAAAACAAGGTACCAGTGTAAAGGAGAAGCACAGAGTCAAAGATGATTAAGGTGTACTCTGAAGTTTCCATAGTGAGTCATGTCATTTGCAGGTGTTTGTTTTATTTAGTCCAGGGTCAGTCAAAATTGAACTTTTCTTCATGCTTCTTTCTTCAAGCATAATGAGGATGTGGATTTTCATTTTCCTGCAAGACTTTGCACCTACTCACGCTGCCACACGTATCAACACATGCTTAAAAGATCTCTGGCCAGAAAACTGATCTGATCATTTATTCATTATTTATTTAGAATCGTTTATTTTTAAGAGGAAAAATCAGAGACACCAGATACATCAATGCAGACTAAGCAAAGACAGCGAATAAAGCAACCTGTCTAAATGCCTCTGTGCCAAGCAGCAACTTGCAATGTGGAAGTTTCTGAATTAAACATTCTTTTTTCTTGACATTCTGTATAATTCAGATTTTCTGAGAAACTGAATTGTGGCTATGCTAAGCAAAATGAGCTTCACTTTCTAAAATGCTGAATTAAATGAACTTGTTAGCTCCTGAATCACAAGTTGTTGTGATTTGTTGTGTCTTCTTGAGCTGCGAGTACATCAACCTCAGTCTTCCTGCTGGAAAACATGATTAAAATACAGAAGATGAGTTTTCCTCTCAAAAAGACAAACGAGCTTTCATCCTTACACCCCCAAAATTCATCATTCATCACCAGTTTTGGCATGTTGGCTGAGCTTAACTGTCTTGCAGGTTTTATGTGTGCTTTGCTGATATAGCAAGTTGTCTTTTTTTTTTACAAGACCACAGGAAACTCTTATTAAGTGTAAGGCAATGCTTTGGCTGCCAGTGTAATATAGCCGTGCTGTTTTTCTAAGTGCTAGCATATGAGGCGCAGCGATTTTGGCAGTGCTTTTATAGGCAGAGGTACGCTGTAGCTATGGATCATGTGCTTCAAGTTGTCTAACATTATAAGACAATTAACAAGTATTAAATTTGAATGCTTAAAATACCAATCTGAACTAATACATCGGATCAGTCAAAGCATTTTCCATTTGTGTCAGAGATCAAGCACCTGAGCCAGCTATCTTAGTTGATCTACAACAGAGTTTGATGGCTGTCATTGAACATAGAGATTTGTGATTACTTACCTGGACCAATGGCATTGGGTGAGTGAAGCAGAAGACATCGTTGGGATACAAATCTGGATTTATTATGGAATTGTGTGAGGGATCTGACCAGAAGTCAGAAGTCATCTTTCTGTGTGGCAGTTAGCTCCCATATTTTACTAAATACAGTTTAGCTAATGAGTAGTTTACTGTGTTTGCTATTTGCACTTATTCAGAAAACTATTGACTGATAAACTCAATATTAAACCACACAAGATGGGAAATGAGTACTGACAGTTGTTACTAGTTGTTACTATAAATAAGATGTATTTATACAAATACATACAATGTATTTGTATAAATACATACATACATAATATGTATTTGTATAAATAAATACACAAGATGTATACTCAACAGAATCTTTTCTGTTGAGCATTGTTAGAGTCAGGGATGTGCGATTTGTTCAAATGAGGATTATACAATGAAAGTAGTGTAGGATGGCTAATGAAGAATTTGACTGGGTAAAATGAAGATTTTCTCTTTGATTTTTGTGTCGGAAGAGCATTTTAATCAGCTCAGACAGGTTTCCCTATATCTCCTGATTAGCAGTAACCCCACAGCATGGTGCCGTCACCACCATGTCCCACTATGGTGATGGTATGTTCTTGTTGACGTGAAAATGATCAGTTTAACGGTGCATTATGAAATGTTCGAAGTTTGAACTTTTCATTATATGTTGCTGCTTTAATCTTCTTCACAACTTTGTCCCTCACCTGTCGGCTGTGTTCCTTGTTCTTCATGATGTTGTGTGTTTATTAGTGTTCTCAAACAAAACTCTTACACAAGATTTATATCTACATTAAATTATACACAGGTTGTTGGTTGCACTAGATTTCATTTAGGTGTGTCACAGTAAAAAAGGGGCTGAATACAAATGCATGTCTCATATTACTGGTACCTCTTTGCAAAGAGAAAATTTTACTAATTTCCTTCCTCTTGACAGTAATGCAGTACTTTGTGCTGCTCTGCCACATAAAATTTGAATAAAATGCAATAAAGTTTATTACGGCGCAGTTGCAAAATTTGGATGAGGTTAAGTAACATGACAAAAAAAAACTGAAAAAGACATTGATACTGTTAATGTGTTGTGGGTTTTTTTCTTTAAAGATAAATACCCCTGTGTCTCCCATTTATCAAGTCTCTGAGGCTTTTGGCCAGACATGGTGCCTCCTGCTTTACACAGAGGCTACCAGGGTCTGCTTGTGCCAGTGATGGACAACCTTTGTATACAAATGAACAGAAGCTTTATGACTGAGCTAAGGCATTAATTAAGAAATGGCTGAATTTGAGAATTAAGGCCGACTAATCCCAATAAATATGGATGAGACTTGCAGCCTTGTTAAAAACCTGCAGCGGCTTGCCCTTGTCCTTCAGATTTGTGCTTTTTTAAATGCTTTCTATAGATTGAATTGACTTTCCACTAATAAGTAATTATTAACACATGATTGTATAATTACTCCTCAAGGCTCCTAAACTCTTATTTTACAAAACTCCAATCTCTGAAATACTTCTGGTAAGTCTCTGACAAATGCAGGATATTTTTTTTAAAGCCGGGATATTCTAGGAACGGTGGCTAATCGGGTTCTGGAGTTTGGACATTTTGAGGAAACCTGTCCTCTGTCTGTATGTGGTCTGTTTGGAAAACTGCTTCCTGCCTTGAATGATAAATAGACATGACCATGTAAATACTGGAAGGTCGCCCGGCAGAGCAGTTTAATACTTGGTATCTAATAAAACCGTTATATGCTAAACGTAATGACAGGCATATATTCAGAGAGTTGCTACTTTTGCACAGAATGAACTCCATAATCTTTGAGGACTTTATTTGAATTGGATTATACAAGTGTGACAGCTTTAAGTCCAACTGCAGTTGAGGATAGTTTTGGTGAAACATGTTGAATGCAGCACATTGTGAATAAACATGTTTCCTAGGAATGTTTAGCCTAGCATAACTTCAGCTCGCTTGCCTGACAATTGGTTTGCTCATAAAGTTAGCCATGACTGACATTTCTTGTACATTTTTCAATAAACCACAATGAGATTTTGTGCAGAGATTCTTCCTGTTAAAAGCCTGACATGGAGACTTCTAGTTTCTAACGTTTTCTTAAAGCTAAGCTAAAATATTTGTGTTTCTGAAGCTAAATATCTACATTTAGCACTGAATTCAGTTGGCAGTCCTAAAAAATATCTATTTGTTTTCCCTAGTTTTATCCATTAGGAGACATTAATGTTTTACAAGAAGATTTAAATAAAATTTCTGGGTAACATGAACCTGGCACAGACATTTATTTGTGACACTGATTTCCTGAATCATCCACTAGATGATTCAGGAACATACATCCACCTGTATATTAATATTTATGTCAAGGTTTTCATTTTGCTGATAGTTTCTTTATTATGAGGTAGAGTTACTCATTTTAGCTTTAAATCTGCAGAACACTTTATAAGGAATTGCGTTTATCTGTTTCTAGAAACAGAAATTGTGGAAACATCCACTTTACACACTATTTTATGCACTCACATTGTTGCCTCGGCTATGCCCCTCACCACTTTTTCTTAGCGCTTTATTTCAACATTTCCTTCCTGTAAGGCTTTCCTTTCACAGGAGAGTGTATCCTTCCCAGCAGTGCGACAACAATGCCCCACTTCATTCAACTTTCCAAGATGTAAGACCCCTGGAGCCAATGGTCTGGTGGGCACATGCTAAAACCATCAACTCGTCAATAACTGTGGTTAGCCACACAGACATCACAAAACTATCTCACTGGGTGCAAAACGAAGCTGAAGAAAGGACTAGGGTGTTGTTTCAACTTTCTCCCTGTGGATTTGCATATGTGTTTAAATGTGGCGTGCATGCGCTCTAACCAGCGGATTGCCAGCTTTTTAAACTTTCCTTTGAGCTGGCAGAAAGAGGAAAATAGCACCGTATTCCTTGCTTGCATACTATAATATCAGTTTGACTTACTTTGAAAATTTCCCAATGTCCTCTTGTTTTCCACTGTCTTTCACAGAAGCAAGCCGCACTGAGGGTTTTTATTATTAGCCACAACTCATTTGGCCTCCAAAAGCTCAGCTCAGACATTTTGATGGAGGACTCTCTGTACAACTGGAGAATTACTTAATTACAGTCACTATCTTCAACTGAATTAACAGAGTGGGCATCTATTATGCATGACTTGATGTTGATGCACTTCTCCTTAGAGCCGAGTAATACCCATGATGTAGTTAAGAAGTTAAGATTCTTTAAATTACTTTATCTGCATAGGGAACAAGAGTTGCAGCAGGCATGATTTATTTATTTTACCACTTGTTTTTAGCTTTAATTAGGTGAACGATTGTAAAAAATGTAATGTGATGGGAGTTTTTCCGCCCATTCTGGTAAAGTACAACAGTAAAATTATGTAGTTGTTTTTGAAGTTTGTCCAAAAACAATCTGTTTGAATAGGGAATTTAAATAAAATGTGTTTTCATTGTACTTAGAAGAGTAATCATTGGGAGGTTAGTAATTATTGCCAAATTGAAAAGCTCTCTTTAGGCTCCTTGGTGCTGCTATCTGCTTCAGTCAGTGGTTCTAGTTTATAGCAGGAAAATGTGGCAGCCATTTGGGACTGCCTGGTTTCTCATACAAAGTGCCGACTATTTAACCAAAGCTCCTCCTTGGTTCCCACCTTTTAACAAATCTAAACTTTGAATATGCAATGCATTCTTTAGCTTTACTGTTAGCTGCAAATTCTTACTACAAGTTTGATATTTTGAAGGAATACACTAGTATTTTTTATTTTGGTTCAAGAAAATAATTTTTGATTTCTTCATATCTGTCTTTTGATATAACAATACAAAAAGCTGACATTTAGAAAAAAAAAAGGGTAACTTTTTATCCTAAGATACCAACAGTTTTCAATGTTAAAAATAAAAACTTTAAGAAATTATGGCATAAATGTGGTGTGCAATAATTAGCTGTCACATTACATAAAGTTTCTATCTAAGCAGTTCAACTCAACTCATCAACTCACTTGATGATGCTAAAAGATGTTTTAAAATAACCAACAATAGTTTATAAGAGTTTAGCAGTTTTTCTTATATCTGGTCTAGTGTCGGGGTTCAGTTTGCTTCTAAAGAAGGCGTTAGTTCTGTAAACATGTTGTCTTTTGACCAAACACATTACCGATATTATGTTAGGGGCTGAGAGGCTGATGTCGATGTATGAAAAGGAGGGCCTGATATGTCTCCATTAACAGTTTGAGTTTCTATGGAGCAGCTGACAGCTGCACGCTTTGCACTTGATGGCAGCACTTTGAATTACTCTGCCCCAACTTCCATCTTTCTTTTTGTCTCCCTCTGACTGGGGTTCCTTAAATTGTAAGAAAGATCTACTAATGCTTCCAACTGTTGCTGCTCAAGAGAGATTCTTCATTAAAGTTGGCGAACTGTCTGCCTTTGGCCTGCATGCTTTTGCCTCTGCGTGGGTTATTTGTTGCACAGTTTGTCCCAGTAAGCTGGATTCTGCGGCGCTTTGATCAGGGCAGAGTACCCTCTCTAATCCGCTTGAGCTCTGGATGTTTGCCGAGGACACATATACGCACACACACATCAACAAACTGTGATTAGAAAAACATATGCGTAGGTCTTGCCAAAAAAGGGATGAAATAGTCTGAATAAATTATAAAGGAAAACGCTGACATAAATCTCAGATTACATATTTGCATCTGCTTCAAGTGTCACTTTTGATAACTTAGAGGTTGAATTTGTAATAAAAGTTTGGGTATTACACCAAGTGTAATATATGTAAGTGCTAAGAATAATATTTAGCACTTTATCCAGCGCAGTTTAGTGCTTAATTGTGCGATGCCCACCTCAGTTTGCACCTCAGCGGAGAAAGAAGGCACAATCGCTGATATATATTTTAATGAGAGCCACAGGACATTGGCATTCATTAAAAACTGCAAATTGTCATGTCTTGATGATTGTTTCAGAAGCTTCCCACTTGCTCTTGGCCTATTGCATTTGAGTGCTATTAAACAGACAGTGAAAGATTTGATCTGAATCCAGCTGATGAGATGAGAGGGTGCAGCGAAAAGATAGCGGAATTATGTGAAGAAATGAGAGTTAGGTGGTGGAAGAGAAAAAGGAGAGGAGGGTGCTACTTGAGCGTTTATGACGGCCCTCCCTACATTACATCACTGAGATGTTTTGCGCTGATTACATCGTCGGGCTGGAAAGGAGGTTTGGATCTGGAGGGTGATGTCATCAATAGCCAATCAGAAAACCTGAAGGTTATTACAGTCTGGCCAGCTGCGGAGATGAAACAGTTGCTTTTCTTTGAAAATGAGTTTTCTTCCTGCAGCCTTTTTCCCGTTTACTTGTTTTTACATTTACACGATTAAGCCGATTTTTATCACATTCTGCTACTGCCACTATCATTAGGCATTAGGCAGTCATTAGCAGCTGGCTTGAAAGTTTGAGCAGGATATCTAAATATAACTACAAAGGAAAAAGTGTTTAACTAATTCAATAACTTATAAAGAAACAGCTTTCCATCTGTCCCTGTTAAAAGAATACAAACTATTCTAAAAATGCCAGTAATGCCTTTTAGAACTGTCCAAAGTTAACATATCATACTAAATGGGAAGCAGGTGAGGGCCTTTACTGGAACATAATGGTCATTTTAGAAAAGTCTCGACATTCATCTCTGTGGTTTTGTTGTGGGCAAAATGTTTAATAAAGCAACCATATTGGCCAGTTCCACTCTACTTCTTAGTCCTGAAGGGAAAAAGGGCTTGCCTTTGATCAGCTGAAGGAACTCTATCGTTGCTCAATATATATTTATCTATGTAGTTTCCACAAAATATTTAGCCGAAAAGATGAGCTTAATTTGATTCTGTGCTTCGAGATGAACTAATATGCATCCCAGGGCTGTCGAAGGGATACAGGAACTCATCCAGCACTTCTAAAACGTTGGTCAAGTATGTCCATGAAATAAGACATTACACAGCATTTTCAAAGATTATTCCTGTGAGGAACAGTGTTCCAGGTCATGTTTGTATTTCAGTGTGGTATAAACCACAGTTAGAATGTGGTCAGTTTCCCTCTTTAAGAAATGTCTCTTCTTTGCCATCTTTAATTTATCCATACATCAATTTTGTGGGAAAGACCACAGATGAGCTATTAATAAAATAGGGGTGTGCTATTTAAATATTTTTTTTCCAGTGGCCAGATACTTAACTTAGCAAGTTCATACACTGTTTCATAAATCACAAGTGGAACAGGTCCTACAATGACTTATGTGTCCATTTTTGATAAGGAGATAAGGAGGTCTAACACATATTGCCTAATGTATAATTTTTTTCATCCCATTTTTTATCTGAATTTCACAGCTATTTTCTTATTAAAGCAGCTTTAAAAAGAAATAATTTGATATCTCGCTGTAATAATTAACTTAGTCTGTTGCTACTAAGACCTACATTGTACCCTGTGATTGAGTTAGCTGTGTAATTTAATTTAGTGTCAAATTAGGTTAAAGGTACAAGTTCCTGATCAGAGCGTAAAAAGATCTGGAAGAACTTTCCATTGAGATTTTGTTAAAAAAAACAAACAAAAAAAAACCAATCTGTCATATTGTGTGTTTCTCCTCTGATTCATTTTCCCATGACCTGATTATAGCTTTTTATTATGGCCCCAACATGGTATAACTATTAACGTTTGCAGAAAGTCACTCTTTGTCAGCCTCTGCCATGGGAAAGCTATAAAAATGTTTTGCTTTTCACATCTGCACAACAGTAAAGCTTCTGTTTCTTTCCTAATATCCCCTTAGAACTAATCACCTGCATTCTTATGATCTCATTAGAAAGTCCATGCTTCCAGCTCCTTTATGGGAAACATAAACCCTGCTACATTGCAGTTCATCCAAATTTCCACTGTCCTTCAGAGCAGATCCAACCAAAGTGGTCCACATTCAAAAACCTCCCAATCAAACCCCCTATCTACTCCTTGGACTTGTACTCTTGGACACAATCCACCCAACTCACTGAATGGCACACATATAAATTAATGTTGGAATACACAGTCAGAAGCACACATAGGATTTCACAGATAAAGACTGGGACAGAGGCACCAGTGTTCTCAGGAGTGGATCCCCCCCCTTCACAGGGGCCCTATTTCATCTCCCACCACCTGCATCACTTATCAGCTCAGGCAGCACTCACCTCCCTCAAGCAGGGCCTCGTGCAGCCACTCAGCTTCATCTGCTACCCTCGAACGCACAAAACTGGACCTGATTTATCTCATTATTGAATATAAAGAAGCTCAGAGCTGACGGGGACAGTACAGTTTAAAACAGAATGCCACAATGTGAATCTTCTGGTTGAACAAACGCTGAATTGTGGTTTTGCATACTTGAATCGTCAGTTGGTAATAACCTCTACAGCTGATTACTCCTGGCTTGCATGCAGGGTAGAACGAAGCGGGCGAGATATGAGGTGTAGCAAGAAAAGTGAGCGACACATGATTGACTGGCTGAAAAGTCTGGGTCTTAAGCTGCTTATCACGAGGAGGGAGAGAGTCAATTGCTACGCAATCACTTTTTAACAAACTTGTGACCAAGCCGGCATATTAAAAGAGATATTTAAATGGAGGGGTTGTGCAGGATGAATACATAGTTAACTTCCTGTAAATGAAAACATTTCAGTCATTTGCATAGGACTGCAATTAGAACACAACTTTTGTCCTAAAGTCTCCCCAGCTGCATCTAAATTTCAAATGAATTTTTTATTCCAAAACTTTTAACCACTTCAGTTCTAAGCAAGTAGCATCATGTGTTTTTTGTGGTTGTGTTGGCTATGTTCACTAAGCCAACT
>CAEFZX010006905.1:0-16631 GCA_903066825.1 Alfaro cultratus
TGTAGGGATTTTTAATGTCCAGCAGGTGTCAGTATTCAGTGACACAGTATCGACACAGTATCAATACAGTTTTGCTATGGGTCGAAACGATACATGACGCTTCATTTACCCGTCACTATTTATTGTCTCTTGGATTTCCCTGCCTTGCCTATCCCATGTAGGATACTTCTCTGGTTTCTGGACACAACTCTATTTCTACCTCTCGACTTCTGCCTCCTGCCGGTTTGTCTGCCTGATATTGTCTTCATGTGCCTGATGTGTTTCTGTGCCCTGACTACCGATCCTCGCCTTTGGATAAGTTTGCCTCGAGGATCGAGGCAAACTTATCCAAACAGATAAGTTTGCCTCTTTCTGCCTTCCTGGTACTGACACCTGCCTTGGCCTCTTGACCTCTGAATTGTGATTCCTCCGGGATTCATCACCTGCTACCTACCATTGTGCTACCAGTGCTCACGCTCTGGATCAGTCTCATCGTGCAGAGCTGTTCTGTAATCTACAACCAACACCCTGGAGACGACTCCTCGCCATCACTTTGCTCATGAACCAAGAATCTGCCCCTGTTTTCCATGTCACTTTAAAAAGGTTAGTGGTTTTTCTTTTCTTATTGTGCCTTGTCCCTGAGATTACAAGCCACTAACCTGCTTCTCTGTTCTCAGAGGTTCCTGTTCCATACATTTGTGTTTGACTGAAATTCCAGGTCCTCTGTTCTGAGCATTACAATATATTTTATTAGACCACGGTGTCTCCTCTTAAGTCTACAGTACCTCTGTCTGTTGGCTTGTTTAGTCTTCAAATGCTTTATCAAACTACTCATTACAAGATGCATTTTTTAAATGTTTTGGCCAGAGTTTGGCTTTATGGTTCAAGCCTGACCTGAAATTGGATTCTATGGCACGACTAATACCAAAGCCAAATGAGAATGAATGCACAATATAAAGTTGTTAAATCTACTTGGTAAGGAGTATAAGGCAGTTTACCTGGTTGGTGAAAGTAAGGTACAGTTAATCATTAGATTGTAAGAACTACAACACATGCACACAGCTTTGCCATGACACACCATTTAAAATTGCACATAAAAATCTGATTTGCACTTGACTCACCCTGTGGTTACAACAAGTGAAAAAATGGAGCTGGAAGATGCTAAAAATGAGGAAAGTTGAACTTCTTTCTCAAATTGAAAACAGTAAAAGCTTAATTAAAATACCATGTTGGGTTTACTTAGGCCTCAGACTAGAGGTGCACCAATTGCAGTTTTCTGGCCAATCACCAATTACTGATCTTTTAAAACGCTTAACATGCCAATTCCGATTTTGGCTGATACCATTTTTTTCTTTTTCTTAAATGTTGCTTAATGTAGCAAAAATGTTGAGTTGGCAACAGTGGGGTGACTATTAATTGTAAACGTGTTAAAATCTACAGCAGGTGGGCTGGTCTGTTAGCAAAACCTCTCACATGGAGAGCAAAAGAGGACAGTGGTTGATTCTTAGACATTTGCCAAGCTAGATAAGATAAAATTGACTTCACATGTAAAAATCGTCTGATCACCGATCTCCCAAAATGAAGTAAATTGGCTGGCCGATAAATGATATTTGCATGAGGTATAATTGTGTCCAAGCTTGATTCAGGGTGGATCTGGCTCAGACACATTGCCTATGGGTTTGGGTTTGGGTTGGACTGGATTTTATAAACCTGATCTAAACTCTAAACATTAAAAATGAAATTTTAAATACAATTAGTAAAGCATTTTTTCTTACCTGAACAGACCACACCTGCATCCTCACCATGATTACAGTTGTGTGTCTCATAACCATTGTGTCCACAGCTGGTTAGAGAGCTTTCATATCCTAAGCACCGAACATCATCAAGCCAGATTTTTCCATCTCCTTGACCAAAGTATGCAGAACCCGTTGCATTGAGTGCTGGACCACAGCCCAGCTGTTGACAAACCACTTCAGCATCAGCTACGCCCCAGTTATCATCACAGACAGTTCCCCAGGTATCGCTGTAGTAAACTTCAACCCTTCCAGAGCACCGAGTTGATCCAGAACCTGCCAACCTGATCTGACCTACAAGAACAAAATTTAATATGATTATATTAATGTTCTGATAAGAGTAAAATACACTTATTATCCATGGGAAGAAAGATTTAGAAACTGACCTGCAGTGAATGAAGAAAATGTCAAGACAAGGAAAACTGAAAGATAAAAACTTGAATTGTCATTCTGTAAAAAGTATAATTCCTTTTTTTTAATATAAAGAAAATTAAATAAAGAGAAGAAAACTATTGAAAAAATATGAATATGATCTTACAGATAAAATCTTTAAGAAACTGATGATTCTTCTGCTTTCTGATCCACATGGCTGCATAAAGCTTCACTTTCTTCTTCAACTGGACTGAAAAGGAACTCGACTTCCTATCACATAGATACTTCCTCTTGACCTTTTTTAGAGGCACTCAGTCATAAAAAAACTTTTAGACACAGCTTTAAACTGCCACAGCTTTTACAGTTTCTTTAAAAATTTGCTCTGTAGCTCTGGTATTTATACTTGGACTTTGACAATACAGCAACAAGAATGTTATCAACATCCAGATAAGTTTAAGTGAGCAGACAGCAAATGTAGGTAAAGTCAACCCGAAAATTATATTTGTTTTAACTCGGAAAACAAAACCTATTTTAAATCTAATTAGGTTGATTTAACAATAACTTACCTGTCTAAGCATTGCTTTATAAGTTCTGACAGCTCAATCTTCAGTTGTGAGTTATTATAACTTCTTACTGTAATTTACACCAAACAGTTATTGCACATTATGCAAGAAAACTACCCCCACCTAGTTGAACAAGTACACATTCCTGCATTATTTTCACTCACATTATCAAGTTATAATAACTATTTTAATTGCAATACTTACATTTTTGTACACTAATTCTTGTATTCTTCAGCTTTCATCATCAAAGTATCTGATAATGCAGTTTATTAACTATGACACTAAACTCTCCTCCAGAACATTTATTTTGCTACAGGTTTAAACAGCACAAGAGGACAATGAAACCAACTTCATATTCCTCATGATGAACACACTATATAAAAACATGCTGCTAAGCACCCTGGGAAATGGTCCCTGCTACCACATGTTTCTTTATTCAGATTGGTGGCATCAACTAACCCACTTACTCTTTGGTAACACAGGTTTATGCATGAGTTGGTTAACTTGTGCATAAGATAATCAACATGTAGGAGCTTCTTCTACTTCATTCCAGAAGTAGCTCCTATAATGAGAAGTAGTTACTTCTGCTGAGGAGTGTCAGAATGACTAGGAGCTTCTTAAAGAGACAGAGGTACAATTTTATGCAAAAAAATAAATAAAAAGTCAATTTTCTTTTGAGTCAAGATTGATATAAACCAGATTTTTTTTGTAACTACTGACGGTAAAATATATTGTTCTCATGGAGAGCTTTGTTCAGTAAAATTTGTTTTATACTGCAATAGTTCATGACTTGAAAATTATACTGGCCATCAATTGCATTGACCATTTAGGAAAATCTGAGAAAATATCACTTGCATAATAATTTGGAACACGGTGTATAGCATGTTCAGGTTGTGCATATTTTTAAAAAAAAAGTAACTTCTTCTTTTTGAATATAAGTCATTAGTAAAGTAATTGGACTATTTTCTCAGGGAAATAATCAGTGATTAATAACTCATTACTAATTACAAGAAACTTGACAAACACATGAGAATAAGATTTATAGATCCATAAATGTGCAACCCCGAGTCCAAATGCATCGACTGTGACTCCTTTCTAACCATTTTAACTTTGTTAAACAGAACAGCTATAAAACAGGCAGAAGCCTCTAATTTGTTACTTCTGTAATTGAAAGCATGGTGTTATGATCTATAGGGCCTCAAATGTGGAACTTGAACACAAATTCTGGGAATTAGTTTCACAGGATTCAGTCACTTGATCTTGAACCAAGATAAGTGGAAGTGTCAAACTCACTTCTTTAAAGTACATGTACTCTTGTCAAGGCAGCGCTGGTCATATTTTCAATTGCTTCAAATGTTCTTTAACACCCCAACAAGCTAAAACCAAACCTCAAAACACACATGAACCAGAGTGAAGCACAGAAAGTAACAATTCTTTCTTGCCAAACATTTTTTTTTGCCTTTATTGAGCCTGAGTGACAGTAAAGATGGTTTATCAGTATGGTATTTGCCAGTAATCTCAATAAAGAGATGCTTGTTAGTGTGAATGCTGAAGGCAATCATCATTTTAAAATGGCATTTTGTATTTTGTATTGTTATCTTTGACATCATGTTTGATTATAATATTGACTTTGACAGGTTAGAAGTCACTCAACAAATTAGAATAGGTGTTGTGGTGTGAAGTTTGTTAGATATAAAATTTATTTTGAAAATAATATATAATCAGGCATTAAATATGATTCTCACATTTCTGTACAGAACATCTGGAAAGTATTCACAGTACCGTATTTTCCGGACTATAAGTCGCAGTTTTTTTTTCATAGTTTGGCCGGGGGTGCGATTTATACTCAGGAACGACTTATGTATGAAATTCTTAACACATTATTATATCATATCACATGTTATTTCCACACTAAACCGCAAGAGGGCGCTCTAGGCCTGTGTTCTTCACCAGTTAGCGGAGTTGTTCACAAGCGACACCGAGGATGAAGATTTCATTGCGTTTAGTGATTTGGACACGGATGGTTTGTTAACTTGTTAGCATGTTATTTATGCTATAGTTATCTGAATAACTCTTAATATGTTATGTTAACATACCAGCACGTTCTGAGTTCGTTGTTTGTCATGTAACGTTAGAATACCGTAGAATTATTCAGCCTGTTGTTGCCTCTATTCTATTTTTATTGCCTTTCAAGATGACATGTCTGTTCTTGGTGTTGGATTTCATCAAATACATTTCCCTCAAAAATGCGACTTATACTCCGGTGCGATTTATATATATATATATATATATATATATTTTTTTTTTTTCCTTCTGTATTATGCATTTTATGGATGGTGCGACTTATAGTCCGGAAAATACGGTACTTTATTTTTTTATGTTATGTACTAATTTCCAGTTGCATTATATAAATTCATTTCCTCAAAATTCTACACACAAATACCTATTATGACCATATGGAAAACAGTTTGAGATGTTTTGCTAATTCATTCAAAATAGAGAACCAAGAAATCATTTTCAGTGTTTTCCATACCTTTTCCCAGCAGGGGGGTTGGTATGTTTTATCTGTTGTACATTATGAGCTTTTGTACATCACTTTCTACAAATATTAACATTCCATAGTAGAAAATATTTCTATCCTCTCTTGTAAAAGTTTTAGGCTTTTCTTTATTTTAAAATTGAACAATAGTACTAGAATTGACAAAAAATGACAATAAATTGATTAAGTTATTGATTAGTTATCATTTTTCCAAATGAGATGTGACATTTGTGGGTGTAAACAGGTTCTATTTAGCTATACTGAGCATAAAAATGGTTCTTAGGATAGTAACGTTAGACTGAGTGTAACTTTGCTGTTCTGACTGTTCCCAGAATTTGAGGGCCTGATGTATGATGGGATTCATTCAGAGATGTTTTTCTTATAGAAAGAAAATAAAAAATAATACATTTATTCTTACAGTTGACTTTTATAATGTATAGAAGGCATTTTGTCTCACCAGGAAGACCAACAGTCACTGAGGACGGAGGTGAATGTTTAGCTTGATATTATTTCTGCACACGGGACTGTAATTTCCCAAAATGATCCAGGGACTCTTGGGATGTTGAAGTTAGCAGAGTCTGAATCTGATGGCTGATTCATTCTGAATGATCCTGAAGTCTTTTGGAGAATAAATGTTCCACCTAAAAGCTGAATTGCAGTGAAACAAGTGATGCCAGCAAGCTTTGGAAGGTTTGCTGAAAATAGACAGTGGTTAGCATAAGATTTTATCAAACATAACATCTCTTGTGTGACAAGTTTCCTTTAAAGATGCTTTATGCAAAAATACACAGCGAACAGACCAGAAAACCAGTTTAGTCAAAAGTCTTTTCTAGGTTTTGACTAGAAATGCATTGACCCAAATGTAGGCAGACTGGAGGCAGAGAGGTGAAGAGTTTTAATGATGGAACAAATTAAGACAAATAAAGTTCTTTCACAAATTGGCCGAGGAGCTTAAAGACAGAAAAGAAGTGACCAATGGCAAGGGAACCAGGTGAGTCTAATCAGGGGAATATTTAACAGTAGACCAAAGATAACACACTGAGAGCTGAACTAGTGAGAAAGGGAATCAAGTTTAACATGTAAACAAGATTAGCAAGCACAAAATTCTGCCTTACTTAACCTGACAGGTTGGGCAAAAAGAGCATTAATGAGAAAAGCAACCAAGAAGCACGAAGTATCTGAACAAAGAACTCTGACTGGACAGAATGCTGACAGCAAAACACTTAGACATCATTCTATCAATCTGAGCTTCACAGAAGAATCACAAGTTGAAAACCAATATTGAGATGTCATATGAAGTCCTGTTTAAAGCTTGCAACAAGACATCAAGAGTCCTCATTATTTACTTAGATTTACTGTTACATTCACTTGAGAAACAGAGAAAAATGCTAAACATTATGTTTTTTTAAAGTATTGAAGCAAAATAAAGCAGGAATGTTCTTTAATTTGCTTCATAAAATAAAGAACATAAATGTTTTTCATGAACAAACACACATGCAAACACAGAGCTACACCCACACAGTCTATCATAAACTGATGTTTGTATTATATTACTAAAGAGTAACTGTTCAGCAAAAACGTGCACAGCACTAGTTAATACAGGATGTAACTACAGCCCAATATAGTGTATTTGAAAACACTTTAATCTAAACATGTTTGTGCTTGTGTGCACATGCGTGTGTGTGTGTGTGTGTGCGTATGCATGCGTGTGTGTGTGTCTTATTTATAAAAGGTTTCTATTATGCTGTAAAAATACATTAGCTATACATGAGCTACTCAAAAGATGATTTTTACATGACTAGCTAATGTTTTGGACCAAATCATTTGTATTTCAGAGAATTTGAAATGTATTTTCTTTTTTTGTTTTGTACATTATGTGAAAAAAAAAAAATCTATCTTTCAAGGGTTTCTAATTCATCCTTCTGAATCAGAAATGTTGTTCTATGATACATATACATAATTCAATTCAAATTTAATTCAGAAATACTTTATTCATCTCAAAGAGAAATTAAATGTAGTTGTAACTCATATTAATTAAATTCTTCATAGTTATTGTAGATAGTGACAGCTGAAGGCAAGGAAATCGCTGTCATTACATAACCTTCCATCATCTAAAATAATAATGGAAATAAAAAAAAATCCATTGATTTATATTTAAATGATGTCAACTTTTGGTATGCTACGTTGGATGTTTTAATCGACCAGAATAAACATTTTTGTCTTTTAATTACGATGTTACCTCCATTTTTTTGGTTTAATATTAATCAACATATTTTCCTACACAACGTGCCTCCATATAAGGGCACACTGTGTACATTTATCTAGAGCAGCTGGTTGCCATGGTCTTTTCTCAGCCAGTCTTTTTCCATGTACGCTCTCACTGCTCCTGCTGAACTCCTCTGCGTTGCGTCTGGAGCCAGTAGCAGACTGAACATCTCCATAGCCTCTGGGGTGAACCTCCTCCACAGAGGAGGGATGTCATCCTCCACATAGACTTCCTTCTTCGTTTCACGCCAGTCGACAAACTCCTGATAGAAGCTGTCCGAGTCCATGCAACGCTCCCATGGGAAGTAACCGGTGAGGATGCAGAAGATGACCACTGCAAAGGCCCAGGTGTCCAAGCTGGGCTCCACGCTCAGAGGAGGCACTGTCACCTCTTTCTGGTTGTCCAACAGAGCCACGCTGCAAAGTTCTGGGGCCATGTATGGCAAAGTCCCTGTGATGAAGCGTATGAGGGTTCCTCTCTTCTGGGCGAGGCCAAAGTCTGCCAGCTTGACCTGACTGCAGTGAGTGTCCAGCAGCAGGATGTTTTCAGGCTTGACATCCCGGTGGACCAGACCGTGGCTGTGGATGAACTCCAGCGCACTGGAGATCTGGAGGACGCAGCGTTTTACTGACGACTCGGGGATTCCCACCTGGATGAAGAAAGAGAATATGCATTTTTATTGTTGCATCATGTATTTAAATTTGTTAGTTTTTTTTATTTGAAATCCAAAACGCAATGCAAGTGTGAATGTTTTATATGCGTTTTAATGCAGCAAAATCAATGAACATTTCCATATTTGTATGTTTCTTTGATTTTATTGGATTTATCCAACTGTTAGTTTTTGTCACCAGATGTCAATCTACAAGTCATTGGTTGAAAGCAGAGTATCAGCTCCACCTGGTGGAAAACTTGAGCCATTACATTATATGAAATTGTATGCATGTATGTAGTTTAAATACCGATGGATTTATATTGGTTACCTGTAACTTTCTATAAGGTTCACAAGTAATGAGATGTTCAAGATCATACATGAAAATTCCATATCAGTACACTAATCTTTATTAATGGGACAAACAAAAAATGCACCACATGTTCCTTTAAATAAAGTCTAGAGCCCCACCTGTTGGAGCAGCTTTTGACACAAATGGAGCAATAATTAACATACTTTATGTCCACTGACGACTTTGATGATGGCCCTCCACAAAATGTAACTTTACTGGTTTCTTAAATAGTGACTGTGCATTGTTTGTATGATGTTTTTATTTTTGTGTTTTTATAATGTAATATACTCCGAACTATCATGTTGCTGAAATGTGTTATACAAATGGACTTGATTGATTGATTGATTGATTGATTGATTGATTGATTGATTGATTGATTGATTGATTGATTGATTGATTGATTGATTGGCATGGCTTAGTAGTAAAAATCTGTCATTTAAGTGACTGTTAGATCACACCGTTACAGACCCTACTGAAGCCATTTTTTCATATATGGATTATCTGTTAAATGTTTACTTCATGACAAAAGAAACATAAACAATCCTTCAAATCTTTTCATTTCCCTTGTAGCAGTGGCTCAGGAATTTCAGTGTGCTACTTTTTAACTTCCAGCTATTTGTATGTTAAGATAGATAAACAAAAGTGACATTTTGTTTTCATATTATAATTTTTCTGACCATTTTATTTTGTCAGGGCACCACAAACTTCAGCCACCACAAGGGGGCGACAAATGCTTTCAGCCCAGATGTAGCAGTGAAACCAAACCAGCTATTTAGAAAGCTTTAGGACTCTGAAGGGGCTTTTTAAGGTGTTTCCTCCTCTGTTGCTACTAATTGATACTAAATATTTACAAACTCTGTATTGAAACATATTGCTAAGACAGGAAACATTTATTGAATTATGGACATGTTAATTATTCTCTGGTGTGTGTTGATGAAGGCCTGCGCTTCAGAGATGTTGACTATTTTGAATAGATTCAGTGTAATGTGCAAGATGTGTGTAGGAATTATCTGTTTTAATCAAGGAGATATAGATCTCATAATTTCTTTTGATTTTCAAAACTCTGGTTTCTGTCAGTAATTCTAAACATTTTCATCTATCGCCCGGTATATATATTCATATATCTGACATTCTGAAAGCTTTAACTTCTGCTGCATTAGAAGCATTTTAACCCACAGTAAGCATTCACCCTAAAATGTTTCTAAATATAGCATCAGCTCTGTCATAAGTCTTGCTTAAACATTGAATGACTTCTCACTTTTGGCTTGATGACGGCAAAAAGATCCCTTCCAATGACCAGCTCCTGGGCGAAGCAGTAGTGCTCTTTAGACTGGAAGGCGATGCCAAACAGGCCCACAATGCAGGGGTGGCAGGACAGGTGTAAGGAGATGCAGTACTCTCGTAGAAAACCCTGCAGTTTAGTGGAGGCTTTAGGCATCACTTTCAGGGCCATCGGAGTCCCTGCAGACCAACCACAGTGCTGTCATCACCCACTGAAACAAGCACCGCTGCTGCTTCCTTCAGGTTTCATACATGTTTTGCTACAGAAAAACATTGAGATCTCTTCCAGTTTATTTCCATATACTGACCGCTGTTGGATTTTCAGTCCAGTGATCTACATTAATCTGTATACGGTACTTTGTCTACATTTACCATTAACTGCTTTACTCACTGACTCATAGGTCACCATACAGCTAAAAGAGTTGAGCTGGGCATCTCTTATCAAAACGCTAAAGTTTTTCAGCTGCCTCTGAAGAGAGAGAGATTTCTTTATTCTTGTGTGATTTTAGAAAGACAGAATAAAAATAAATCTTGAATTTCTCTTTTTGAGAGAAATAATGAACAGTACTTTAAAAAAAGGGAAAAAAAAACTTTCAGGCTCCGTTTATAGAGCTAATAAATAGCAAATAACTATTGATTTTATTGGTTAATTCTGTGTACAGAAACCCAAACTGGCAAATGACTGAAGTTTGAAACTAACAGTTGAAGTATTTTCAAAAGAAAAGAGTTTCACACTTTCACAGCAAAGTTTGTGGATTGACACCAGTTTAGTTCTGGAAGAGTTCAGAACCAGTTTGAAATGATTGACATATCTTTACACGGCCATTAGCTGTAGATTTTTAAAGAGAAAATAACAGATTCTACACAAGAATACAGAATAGTTGTTGGCGTAACTGTAGTTGTGTAATGGCCAAGTACAGAACCTTTGGAACTTCCTAGGACATAGAGAAAAACCAGGAACATCATATTTTAACAGAGTTATATTTTGCAGAATTCAGTAACATAGCTTAATAGTTCAACAATTTTTCCTAAATAGGACAGTTTTGAGATTGGAACATTCATAGCTATCCAGTAATGTTTTTACAGAAATTCAGAGAAATAAGATTCGGTGATGTATAAATAAAAAGAATAAAAAAGACTTGATGAATAATGCTTTACATGAATGTACATTTTGTAATATCTTTGCACTTTGATTTAAATAAACTGCATCCTGAGGCTGCAAAGGTAATAACTCATACCCCTAAAACGATGAGTGACCAGCAACACTTTGCCATATTTTCCCCGTCCGATCTCCTTGATGATGTTGAAATGTTCCTGGATCTCCAGCTGACCAATGCTCTGCGACGTCAGCTCCATCAGCTCTTCGATGAGGCACCCTTCAGCGAGACCCAGCTCAATCATCTCTTTCCAAAAACATAAAATTAAAAAATTTGTCTTTTTTCTTTGTTTGCATCAGATTTAAAAGACAGGGCTCACCTTAAAAAAAATATCTAGCTTGCCTGTTTAGGCAAGCATTTACCTGAGTTCTAGCATCAAATAAATCTCTAACTTGATCCAAATTTAATGGAAAGTAACTTTGATTCAAAAAAAGCTTTTTACTGAAACAAAAGACACATTTTCTCTATCTTCTGGCTATTTAAAGATTTTACTTCCATAATGCTATCAGGCATTATGTTGATCTGCATTAAAGAAAAGATTCTTTCTATGTTGTTTGATGTAATGCCTGTATGAACAAAATCTCTTCATACAGGAATTATATACTCTTCATTCATATATATATATATATATATATATATATATATATATATATATATATATATATCATGTGGTCTTGTTGCTGTCATGTACACAGCATGCATTGTCCTATTCTTGGTCGGGATCCTTATCACATAATCTACTAAAAGATGTAACTTTTTTTTCATGTATAATTTAGAACAATGACCAGAAGTCAAGATAACTAATAATGATAGTAGCACGAAATGATGTCAATCTATTGGTTTAACAATGTTGTCATCATTATTAGTATTAATGACACATACAGTAAACTATCCAGCACGTACCCTAGAGACTCAGATTCTTTCCACATATGACAATGGTAAGTTATTAAACTCTGAGCTGCTGTTGTTAAATTGATATAAACAATGAGCAGAAACTGATAATATCTTAAAACCTCTTTATGCTTACCTTTTCTCAAGGCTGCTCCCAAACACAGTCAAATGAACAGAATGTCTGCAGCTGGTAAATATACTCTGCAAATGCTGAATCAATGTCCTCCTTATTCCCTCTTCCAATTTCACTAGAGCTGCTGCAGCAAGAGTAGCTCTGGAAGCTCTGCACTGTCCCGCTCACTGCGGTGCGTTCAAATGCTGTGAAACATCAGAGCCGACTTTAACAGCTGATTACAAGCTGGCTCTGCAAAACACACACACATCCACACATCCGCACACCCTAACCCTAACCTTTCCATTCATTTCTACAGCCTAAACCTAACCCTTATCCTAACCCTATACAAAACTCAATTCACACCTTAGTCCTAAATCTGACCCCTGACCCAAAAACAGTGTTTCCCCTTTGTGGGGACCAGGCTTTGGTCCTTGTCATGAAAATGGTCCCCATAAGGTATTACAAACAAACGCACACACACACACACACACACACACATACACATACACACACACATCCACACGCAAACTATTTTGAATGTCTACGCATATTAGGACTTTATACACAATCCAGACATTTTCACTCATGCTAGCAGTATTTTCCTAACCCTAACCAAATGTAATTCACACCTTACCTCTAAACCGAACCCCTCACCTAAAACAAAGGCTGTCCAATGTATTATGACTGGGTTTTGGTCCACATAAGGCCCATTGGTCTTCAGAAGGTTGGTAAACACGCTGAAAATGGTCCTATTTAGTGTTAGATGACAGAAATTGCAGAAATGTCTGGCTTAGGTAGCATATTATTATGATTAATAATTTATTATTAAGTAAATTATTAACATGTAGTAGTTGAAGTTTCATTTAACTAATAGAAGACCAGCAGGAGCACCACCGGAGTATCTGGAATAACTAGTCAAACACTTTCAGCTTCTCATGAAAGGATGAATTCAACGTTACTGGTCAGCAGCTACATTTCACTCGAATGTTTTCTAATACAGTCTGAGAATTTCTTAACAAAATAGCTCAACCTTACAGTCATATATTTTGCCAAAGAACTTCTTTGCCTAAACTACCAATAATACAATCTACTGGTCTAAAAGCAATGAGTAATCAAGAACTAAATCAACTAATAATGAAGGTAGGAAAAGGGAATGAAAACTGAAAAATAACTTCAAGACTAATCTACTAATTAGTCAAATAAAAAGTAAGATCAGCAGAACAAATTATACAATGATATTACCACTATGACAATAGTCAGACATGACCTAACCTGAGCAACACCCCCCACTCTAGAACAAAGAATCAGAAAATTTAATATGTGGTCAGACCTAGTAACTCCTCAGAGACCATTAAACCAACATATAAAAACATCTCAATTGTTTTATTTAACTAACTTATCTAAGTGCAGACACTGTAAAGAAGATCCAACCTTACTGTGAGATGATCAGTTTGAAAGTCAGATTGAAAATGATGTCCAGGGAGGGACTGGTCCAACAGACCAGATGAGCTGGATGGCCAACTGGAGGCTCTCAGAAAGACCCAGTGGTACTGTTGCTAGGTTTAGCGACCACATGGCAACCGGTTGCTCAGCGACGTGAGCGTACTTCTAAAATAGCAGGACAGAACTTAAAAACTCTGGATGCACAGAAAGGGATTGTTAAAGGTTCTTCCTTCTTCAGGTTCATGAGTTTTTATCTTAGAATATTCATACAATTTTCCACTATTTATCAGGACTTTCTGGACATTTGTATCTTTTTTCAAGACCTATTTTTATTCTTTGGTGTTTGATTCAAACACCAAAGAATAAAGTTTGAGTTTCTTATATAATGACAGTTATGAAGTACATTTGTATTTTGAATTAGCCTTATTTTAAGTATCTTGTTATTATTGTTCCTATCTTGCTTTATTTAATTTAATTGTACAGTATGTTGGTCAACATCTGTTGTTTTAGAGCCATATATGGTAAATAAATTGACATTAATATAGGATAAATCAATTCAGTTAACTTTATTAATATAGCTATAATACACAACAAAGGTGCTTTACAAGACAAACAAGTGTGATTTGGTTAAGTACAGTGGACACCAATTTTTGGCTTTCCACTGTAGATGGAGTGAATAGTGAATAGATGAATTTTTGCAGATTCATCTATTCACAGATTTTTCTGTGGAAGTTTAAATGTGTTTATTTGTCTTTCTTTTTTTAACTCACATATCCTGACATGCTTAAATTTAAAAAGTCCTTTTGATTTTTCTTTTTCTACTGTCTTAGTACCTTCACTTGATCTTTTGACCAGTGCTTCAGCCAAACAAAACAAACCATGACCAAGGTTTAGCAGTGACAGCCACAGATACTGCTCCTGTTTCACTCTGCCTTGTGGTGCAACATATCTTAGCATTTTATACCCTCCTAAAGTTCAAACTCCATCCAGAATTACAAAAGATTTCACTGACTGTGCCTTTCATCGTTCGATAATGTCGGACATTCCCAATTTTCCCAACGAGTCTAGTACCAGCTCAGAGAGATTTTCACTTTCATCAATGCTCTGAGTTGGGAATGCACTCAAGTAGTGCCACTCATGTGAAACAAATCCCTCAGTATGTCACCTTCATCCCAGGAAGACTTAAAGGGGGTGTTGTTGTACCAGTGTGAGAGTAAAAGTGTGCGTTAATCTATGCTTCAATTGCTGGTAACTCACTCAACACTCTCTTCATACCATAGTGGTTATTTTGGGGGGAAACAAGCTCCCAAGCTAAACAAATGATACTGAGAAACAGATACTTTGTTAATCCTGCTGGAGTTTAATGAGGTGTGAAGAACTCATAGCTTAGCTTCAAACTACAGAGGTCATTTTATTGGAAATAACAACCAGAATGTCTGTGTGTTTTTGGACAAGACACCTAAATTTAATTATCTACTCGACATAACCACCCAGCTTTAACATTCTGAGGCAGGTAACACGAAGCTATATGTAGAGTGTCCAAAACCTCCTAATGAAAGCTCCCAGCTACTGCTGGATGAGCTTACAGCCAGAGTGAGTAATTGTAGTTATGTAGTGGAGTGTGTTCTGAAATTTGTGATCATCATGTTACGCTGTCACCACATAGACGGGTTAATGTCATGCTTGAGATCTTTTCCTTCTAGGACGGTGCTGAATAGTCGTCAAGGCGCCAGAGACAGAGTCCCAGTCCAAACGTCCAGCCTCCAGACGTTCCCTCTTCTGTCCTCCATGTCCTGGAAGAATTCCATTGCCAAGGTGTGAGAACTGATGTAGCAGCTCAGCGTATTGGTTGAGACAATTTATTTTGGTAACGTTTTGGAATTAGTTTTCATGTAAAGAATTAGACCATATGCAGGAAGTTGCAATGCACTTGTCTGATCAGTGACATTCCTCTGGCCTCTGTAGTCAGTCACGTTTGTGAGGCAGTGAGACGACCACGTCACTCATGTTCCAAACAGTACTGTTGTGACTCAGCTCATTCCTAAACTGCAGTTTATTGCTTGTAAGCATATGTTGCATAGCCAGACTGTTTTCTCTTAATTACCAAAGAGGAACAGGAAAGAGGAAAAGTTTCATGATGATCAATCGATGTGCAAAAAGAGTAAAACTGTAGCAGCAGGCAGAAGCAGAAATTAAGCAGTGAATTAGTAACTATGTACAAAATAAAGGGAAACAGCATTTAAAAATCAAGTATCATGTTGAAATGTTTTGTAACTTTCCTCTTCCTGCCACTAATGTTCGAATGAAGTTCCTGTTTGTCCTGCAATATTGGAGGGCAGCTGTGTTGTGGTGTAAGGACAAGAATAACATGAGCGAAATGTTTGTTTGGGGAGTATTTCATCTATAGCAGTCAAAAACAGCCTGATCTCTTACGTTATCTCAATCTAGCCTTGTTGGAAAGGTCATGATGTTCCTCAGGACAGTTGGGAAGTGGAAATGGATATAGTGTCACTAAATATGATATAATAAACACAGACTGATGTGAAATAATGACAGCATATCATTTTGTTCCTTGTGGTGGATTGGCGACCCATCCAGGGTGTACCCCACCTGGGTGTACCCCACCTGATGTCCAATCACTACTGGAGGCAGACATCAGCCCCCATCAAGAAACAAGGATAAGTGAGTATTGACAATGAATGGATGATTATTGTACTTTTTTCTCTGATGAAAGATATAAGTTTTGATACAAGACTTTGATTACTTTCTGTTTTATAAAAAAGGGGCAGCAATGTTTTTGAATTTCGCCTACATTACACACTTGCTCTTGTTATTTTGGCTTTGATTGTGCTTGAACCTGCTGCAAGTAAAATAGAAGCATGGCGTCAGACTCCAAGCATTACCAGCTGTTGTGGATAAAACCGATGATTATTGACTCGGTTTTATCGTTCTGCTTAGTGTCCCGGTTTGGTATTCTATCTCTTAACAACAAGAACTGCTTGAACCTAATAGTAAAATGGTCCAGTGAGTCGACAGGTGGGGTGTAGCTAAATCCCTGTACTTCATGCAAAGGTTACCTGCAACCATCTCAAAGCTGCAGTATGTAACTTTTACAAAAACAAAATTTTAAACATTTGTGTTACAGCCCCTAGCCTCTTGGGGGCGGTGCAAGCTCTTCCTCTTATTATGCAGGTCCGACTGTGCCAGCACCTCGCCCTGATTGGCTGCCTG
>CAEFZX010006908.1:0-12148 GCA_903066825.1 Alfaro cultratus
AAATCATGCTATTAATACTTAAGAAATGTCTTAAAGCTTAAATGTTAGTAATCTAAACATTCTATGTTGCATTCAGTTTTACTTCATTTCAGATGTTATTTCTGAAAAGTTTTATTCTTCCAAGAACTCACAAAGTTCTCTTTCCCAGTCTGAAGTTATACTGCCTTGAGGAATGCCAGTTTTATGGCCTCCTGTTCCTGTCTGATAACACCACAGGAGCCTTAGTGAGAGAATTCCCTTAAATCATTAAGATATACCTTTTCCAAATGAGAATGTTCAAAATACCTTTTACACATGTCATAAGATTAACTATATGTAACACTAAAATAATCATTTTCCTCAACAAACAAGAGAGGACAAAATTTAACCAATAGGGTCAGATGATAAACTGAATTGGTAGCGGCTAGCTGTTAGCCTGTCCAAGTCTTCTCAAAGTGCTTACTCTTGTATCTTGTCTGGGTTCTGGGTCACGCTGTAGCTGTTTCATTCCCACAGAGAGAACCTTCTTGGCTTTTCTTACTTTCCAACATATTTTACATGTTTACTAAATTTCTGTTTCTCTTAGTTGGCCCTTTTGGTTAGACATTGAGATAAATAAACTACTAATAAAAATGGAACAAATATGTGCGCCCTTGTTGTCTCCAGAAACAATCAGATGAACCCAGGAGCTAGTATTTAACTTTTTGAAGATATTGTAAAGAGTCAACTAACTATGAACTGTCTGAAAATTGGGTGTGACTTGATGCATTAACGTTTTCTGTGGGAGACATTTTATGTTATTTTGCACTCCACAAAATCTGACACAAACGGATCAAATCGGAAAAGTTACTTGGTGGTAAATGGACAGATATAGCAGTCTGTTTGCTGCTACGTCTTTTTTTTTTCCCCCCAAATGCTTCCAGATAAAACTGAAAGCGGTGGAGGCTTTGTCAATGTAATCATTTCCTCTTCTACTTCAAACCATCGCCTTCAAACAGAATGTCAGGCTTAAACTACATGGCAACTTAAGGAAGAGGATTAGGGCCACTGGAAAGAAAATAAAACAGTTCTGACTTTAATCTCAGAATTCTGGAGTTTTTTCTCAGAATTCTGACTTTAATCTCAGTCAGAACACTGAGATTAATCTCAGAATTCTGACTTTTTCCCTCAGAATTCTGAGATTAAAGTCAGAATTCTGACTTTTTCCCTCAGAATTCTGAGATTAATCTCAGAATTCTGACTTTTTCCCTCAGAATTCTGAGATTAAAGTCAGAATTCTGGACTTTTTCCCTCAGAATTCTGAGATTAAAGTCAGAATTCTGGACTTTTTTCTCAGAATTCTGACTTTAATCTCAGTCAGAACACTGAGATTAAAGTCAGAACTGTCTTTTTTTCCCCCCAGTGGCCCTAATCCTCTTCCGTAGCAACTAGGCTACATATGGTTTCATTTAAAAAATAATCCTCAGTTTTGATGGAAAAAATGTCAACATTTAAAAATTTGGAGATCTCTTTCCACCCCTAATGCAGCTAAGTAGCGAAAAAAAAAATCTGAGAAAAGGAGGTGCCTGTGACATATAATGAGCGAGAGAGGAAGAGAGTGAAAAGGGAGAGTCGACAAGCCAGAGACGTTCTCGTTTATGCACAAAAGGCACTTGCTCTGAATGCTTGAATGTGTGTGAGTGCAAGAGAGAGACACCATGAAGGGAGGGCAGGAGTGAGCCAGAGAGGGAGGAGTGACTCGGAAACAGGGAGGAGGGAGAGAAACGGAGCGATTGCGTGAGATACTGACAGCCAGTCCTGCCACGGAACGGCAGCAGCAGCGGCAGGAGAGCGAGCATCGCCAGCAGACGGGACACAGACGCTCCGAGCGGACAGAGGATTTAAGGGGAATACACGCCGACGAGGAAGCGACGACCAAAGGGAGAGGATGGAATAAAGCAAAACAAAACAAACAAAAAAAATTGCTTCTGTGAGCGCCTCACACTTCTGTTTGGAGCACCCCACAAGCAGAGCACCAGTGAAAACACATACATATGATATATATATAAAATTCCTATACATATATATCAAATTATGCCTGTTTTCAAAGAAGCTGCAGCCGGACAACGACTGAATTGACATCAAAAAGCTTTGAAAAAATGGGACATAATATGCAGCGTTTTGCTTAAAAACTGTTGCATATTAAACCTTTGTTGTTGTTGGGGTTTTTTCCCAATAGGGGGGTGAAAATGGAGGGAAACATAGAACAATTTTAAAACTGGAAACTGAGTAGTCGACGCGAGATTGTCTCAAAAGCGCTTTTGCTGTGCCGTGTCCTGCATTTCCATATGGGCTTCTTTTGAAAACGGGATATAATTGTTTTTTCTCTCTCTCTCTGCCCTTGCTGCCGTCAGCTGCCGCATCTCCACTTGTCTCTGTCGTCCGCTCGGGCTGGGCTAGCTTTGTTCCAGCAGGGCTCCTGGGAGCGCTCTGCTGAAAGTGCAGAGGGCAGTCTGAGGGATCCCTGACCCCACGGTGATATTTCCTCCAGCAGCGGCACAAAACAAACAAAAAAAAGAAAGAAAGTCTTCCCAGGTCTTAAGAGGAAAGGGTGAGGAGGAAACATCAAAGGAAGGATGTGATGGAGGGAAGATTAGGATAAGAGCATGTAATGAAAAGGGAGGGAAAACAAAACCACTGAAGAAGAAGAAGCCAAGATCCACTGCGAAATGGACGAATAATTTTAACCCCTTAATCTTGTCTTCCGTTCATGGAGCAGATCCAAGATGTCAAAATAACAGCTTCAGTACAAGAGCCCTTCTGACTCTCTTCCCCCTCTCTCATCACCTGTGCACTTGCAGGGCAGAGCAGAGTCGGCTGAAAGCCAAGAGTGGAGTCCTGGGTCTGTCAGAGACCCCTGGATCCGAGGAGAGGAGGGCTTTCAGGGGAGCAGCAGCAGCTCTGCGCACGGCCGGCGCCAAAAGACATTGGACTCCTGTGTGTGTGCCACTTAAAAAGCTCCAGACTGATACTGTCAGTGTCCTGTCATCAGGGAGTTGAGCTCTTTTTGTGGATGCATGCGTGGATGTGCACGAGTGAGAGATAACAAGCCTCAGGTGCACTTCTGGACGGCGATCACCACAGGATTCGAGCCTGGACTGATCCGCCAAAGATACTTCACAGCTGCTGATACCTGTTGGGCTCTGTGGCTGAAAATAGAAAAGCAGCAGATCAGTTAATAAAGACGTCAGCGGCCGAGAGAGCGGAGGGGTGGGGGGGGAGAGTAACATCTACCAAAGTGGACCACATTGGCGCCAAAAACATGGCCACCGCAAAAATAAAAAAGCTCCCTTTCAACTGTGACATTGAGAGAAGCAGGATGATGGACGCAAGTTAAGACCTGTGGTGGAGTTGTTTCATTTTTTATTTTTTTTTCCCTTTTCTGGACGCCTGAACCGATTTGACTTCAGTGCTGAGGTGTCATCCACTCAGGGATATGAGTCTCTCTTTGGAGTGAAAGCCCTTCCATGTGGAAACCTTCGCTAGCTGCAAGTTTGGATTTGCTTTGCCCGCCAGCACCGTTGGGAACCTACAGTTCTCACGTTTCACGGATTATTCACCCACTCTGTGGGGAGAGTTCATTGCTGAAAATGCCGGGGGCAAGTTCATTCATAGGTAATACATCCTCCTAAATTGGATCCTCCTCCCCGAGGGTTTGGATTTGTCTACAACCGCCTCTGCTGTCTGCTGGAGACTTGAATGGCTTTGTAAAAGGTGATTTCTGTGGTGTTTTTAAAAAAAAAAATTTATATTAACTTTGGTAAATAAACATGCTGACAAGCTCAATGAAATGTCACAGATTCACTGTCGGCCAGTCAATGTAAGTCTGTGTCTACGGGGGTTTTGATAAGTGCCAGAACATAAATAAAACACAACTTTAAGTTCTGTGAACAAACTAAATTCAGTTCAGTTCGTCTTTATAGCTCCAATTTTTGGTGATATCAAATTCATTCAGAAATGACATAACTTCAACTTTAGTTCGTCTCAATCTGTTCCGACTAACTCAAACTTAGTACACTTGATTTTAGATCTGCATCCATTTGAAATTTGTGGTTGATTTCTGATGCCGTTTCACCTGCAAATATCCATCTGATTCCGATTCTGGTTTCAGAAACACCAGGAGTGAATTTGTTCAGCCTTTAGTGGACGGGCTTTAATTATTTACTTCAAGAGCAGAGGCGACGTCACACTGTGTGCAAAAGAACAAAGTCGCTATTTTAAAACACAGGATAGAGTTCATATTTTAGGGAGTTTTTTTCACCTTACACTTGAAATTGAGACAATTAAACACAGAAATCACAAATGGGAACGACTGTTTCTGAGTTTATTTCTAAAACTATTTGACTCTTTTTTAACTCCACACCAGCCAGATGTTCAAAAGGATGAAACGAAGCATGTTCGCTGTAAAACGTTTGTTCAATGCAATCAAGTGAAAACAAATAATTTTCACATCTGGAAGACATGACAACCACAATTGCAAAAGTACAAAATGGCGAAATGGAAAACAAACAAACAAACAAACAAAAAAAACAGCACTGTTTCCTGTTAAATAGCATAAACTGCTAACTTCTACCCTAAACATAAGTAGTCGTCATGGGTTCTTTAAAAATACATATGGAGACAAATGTTTGTTGTAAAGATTACACCAAATTACATACATAGCACCTTCAATAGTTATGTAACTAGGTAACTGTGTAACTGTAGGTATTTAATGTGAAACTTTGAGCAAAGAGCCAAAGTCAGGCATAACTCAGACTGCTAGCTCATAGCAAAGTACTTCCAGTGTAATCATTGTATGCTTAGAATATGCACCAATTGGTATTAATATTGCATATCAATCATTTGATTTGAAACACTTTCACAACAACCGTTTACAAGAGGTTACATGTTATGTGGAAGATGGTTGAATTTTCTTTCCTCAACACTGACTTCCACACCGAAGAGTGCTGAGCTTAGCACAACCTAGTAGAGTTTAGATCTGGGGCACTCACAGGTTGGTTGGAAGAAGATCAAATGCATTGGGTTATTTTTATCCAGCCACTATCCCATCACTCGTTTTAGTTAAAAAATGTCATATGAAGTGGTGTAAAGAACTTTAAGACTGAGTTAAATCACTGTAATCATTTTTCTCCTTCCTGTAATACTCTGTTCTGATTATGTACAATGCAAATCTCATTAATTGTCAACATACTGATCTGTCTTCTCTTTAAAAAGAGATATTTAATTGTCTTTTGTTGTTTGTTCAACTGCAGGAGCTTTTTGGTCTTCTATTATTGGTCCCTGTCCGAACTGAGACACTGCAGGACTCTGGAGTAAGTCCATCATGGCCGCTCCAATGTGTTTGCTCATGTTGAACTTTTCACTGGCCATGTTGCTGGGCCTGACCACCCTGAGTGGACTGAGCTCATGCCCGTCAGGACAAGTTTCAGCGCAGGTCTCTTCCAACAACCAGAGCACAGATTCGTCTGTGTTACCAGAGGCGGCACTGGCAACACCGACGCCGGACCCAGGGCAGCAGACGGATTCAGCCAGTGGGAACCGCTGCTGGGGGTACTATGACGTCATGGGCCAGTGGGACCCGCCATTTAACTGCAACGCAGGCATCTACCTGTTCTGTTGCGGTTCCTGCTTCTACCGCTTCTGCTGCCAGTTCAGAGTCCACAGTCTGGACCAGACCTCCTGTTCCAACTACGACACACCCGTGTGGGCAAACACCGGGAAACCTGGGCTGCCCGTCACGGAGGTCCACCAGGAACCGGATCGGGATCGGACCCACATGATCGTTTACATTATCTGTGGGGTGGTGGCCATCATGGTGCTGGTGGGGATTTTCACAAAACTCGGACTGGAGAAGAGTCAGGGAGGTCAAACGGACATGACGAACTCAAGGTAAGACCGGAAAACAAAGGGTGGATGATTGAATTTAGGAATCATATCCGGCAGACATATGTTCAAACAGCAAGTTATTGCTATCCTAGCCTGCAAAGGCAATTGATCAGGGTCCTCTGGCTCAGTTTCTTTAGAACATCATTGGCAAAAATACTAGGAACGTTTCTTCATTGGAGTGAATATTTGGCTAAAAAAATGACTGGAATAAAAAATGCAATGAGTCGAATAAAAATGAAAAGAAAAGTTTTTAAAACGCCAGACAACCTACTGGATTTAAGTCTCAGGGTGTTTTCACACCCGATAGTCCGGTAGACTCGGTCTGATTTGGGACCAAAATTGCAACATTTGTTACATTTTCAGCTGCTGTGGTTCTCATTCACACTGAAATGTGTGAAACGATCCAAACTAACTTAAAAACCCATTCCGCCCGTTTCAGAGTTCACTTCAGCCGGACCAAGACAGAGGTTTTTAGGCGGATCAGAGTTCGCTTTTTCAGTCCATTTTGGAATTGAAATTTGCATTCACACTGCCCAAATCAATCGGACTTTCTTGAATTAAGAGTTTGTTTAAAGCGCACTAAACAAGGCTGGTGTGAATACATATGAATCCAAAATCCAAACAAACACCAACGACAAGATTCATTTCATACCGGATGAGTGAGCCATTTCAAAGCAGTGGTGCTATTGAGAAAATAATGAGAAGTGGCTCAGAAGCCAATGTTATTTCATGCTCTGCATTTCTTTTATTAGGTGTCAAAACGCCAAAAGCATATGGGCTCTACTGAAATTAAAGAGTGTGACAGAAGTACTGATTGTCAGGACTTTAATATGATACCATCAAACACAAAGTTTTAAGACTGCGACTGGTAAAATTCTGCCAGACGATTGGTATACCAACCCGATACAATCGCAGAAGCATACAGAGAGACCGGGAGACATTCAATTCAGTTCAGCAAAACGATGATTTCAGCACAGAAGTGAACTAATAGTGAGGGGAGGCGCTTCGGGAATTGCAGCACAAAGCTTACTGCGATTCGTCTGTACTGGTGGTGCAGTTTCACATTGACGGCTGATTGATTGCTGTGACACAACTATGACTGTGGCAACGCGTGGGCTCCAGAGAGCAATGAGCAAAGTGAGGGTGGTTTTTAGGAAGGGTGGAATATTGAGCTGATCTGACTGGAAAGCAGCCAGATCAGCTAGTACAGAGAGCAGGAGAGAGCGTGTTTGTTTGTGTGAGAGCGAGACAAAAGCCCGAAAGAGGAAAATGGAAAAAGGAGAGGAAAAGTAAGGCACACTAGGTGTGACTGGGTGTGACCGGTCAGCTGACCAAGCCAGCTGGTCAGATGGACGTTTTTCCAGTCAAAACTACTGAGTCACCGACAACATTATTAAAACTGACCTCTCTTGGCGTTATTTTAATGCCTCATTTATTTATTTATATTTTTTTAAACTACCCCAAAGGGGATGGTGAAAGAGAGCGCGAATGTGTTCCTACCCGTTATATTTCTCACATTGCAGCTACAATGTGAAATATAAGGTGTTTGGATTTTATGTGATAGATCAACTCAAAGTTGTACATAAGTAAAATGAAGAAAAAGTATATATCCATACGAGTTTTGCTGCAGCCATGTCTGCCAATCCTTTGGCTTATGGCTGCACCAGCATTGCACATCTAGAGACTGAAACTTCAGTAAATTCTTTGAAAAATGTCTCAAGCTCATGCGGGCTGGACAGAGAGTTTGTGATCATCAATCTTCAAGTCTCTCCGCTGAATAGTTGGATTTAGTTCTGAACTTTAACTGGACCTCCCTAGCAAAGGAATAAGCTTCTATCTAATCCTTTTTTGTTGCTGTTGTAGCTCTGGCTGTATGTTGAGTGTTGTTGTCCTGCTGGAAGATAAACCTCCAACCAACCAACTCTCATTTGCATTCTGCACATTTGCAGCCTCCAACTGGTTTTCTTCCTGCACTGCCATGTTGTTAGTGCAACTCATATGCTTATCTTTGTCATTCTTGCTCTTCATAAAGGGAGTGTCCAACAAATATTTGTGGACAGATTCTCCTACCTCTTGGCTTCTTCTTTGAATAACTTGGTGTGACTTTTGCAATGGATTTTATTTAGATGTATTCCAGCAGAGGGACTAAAAAAGGTACTTTATTTTGTAAAAATAAGTCCTATATCTGGATGTCACTGTGGTGTATGTCTTATAAATACAAACATATATTAACATATATTTTAAACAAGAACTAAAACAAATAAATTCACATCTTGTGGGTATCAATCTTCCACACAATATACCTTTTGGTCATTAATGTGTAAATACAGGTTTGAAGTGACATAGGCTAAACTGTAGTGGATACGCTCCTATTTTTATTTTAATATTTTTACTCTAAAATGGGACAAGGGTCGCTGAGGGACTAATAGGCACAAAAGGGGAGAGATGAGAAAAATAAACACATTATTAGAAAGAGTAGGCAGAGAGAACAGAGGGCTGAAAGGAAGTGACACATGAGACAAGCTCATTTTACAACCCAGTAGACAACCACAGCTGTTTATTTTATATCTGCCAAAATGTGTGTGTTAGTGTGTGTGTGTGAGATTTAGAGGAGATGGAGACAATGACACAAGTGCTAACCACTTTAACGATGTGGAGGCTCTGTTGGAGCGTAAAAAAGTGACAGAAGGACAGAAGGAGAAAGCCATCTAATATAGTTGAAGGTTTTGGTAAACATGGGCTCAGCTTGTGTCAATTTTCCACTGAGGGGAATCATGGGAGGCATTTCACTCTTTCCCTAACAAATTCTACCTTTGCGTGCCTTGAAAAAGGTGAAAATTTTGTCTTAAGTCCAAGAGACTGCCTCCAAACAAGTGGTTAGTAATCCACTTGTCTTTAGCCCTTGGGGTGGCAGTGGAACAGGTGTGCTACAAACAGGGTAATTATTATTTATTCACTTCCTGGCAATTGTTTTCTGAATGTAATTCAAGTTCAGTGAAGAGCGTCAATGTTTCCATTCACACAGGACAAGTTTTCCCCAAACAAAAGCAGCGTGCAATTTGACAAACGTGACAAAACAAGCTTATTTATGTTCCAGAGGACATAAATAAAGACATCTGGATTCTAGTGTCTTGCAGGCAGTTGTCAAATCAGATAGTTTATTACGTAAAAATCATTAGATCAACAGACATGGATCATGCCATGCCACTTCTTTAGTGCTACCAACTCTCCATAAATGTGTCAGGGACTTATTTGTCAGCAAATAAGTGGATTATCAATAACAGATGCACGTATTTACTGACAATTGAAAGAAAACTCAGATTAGGAAGTTGAAGAACTTTGGGACAATGTTACTTGACTGTCGATGGCTGGGATTCGCAAACTAGCCAATCAAGCAGTGCCATTTATTTTCCTTGACCGTAGAATACCTCTAAATGTTTTAACTTCTGTCAGGATCATAATATGGGTGAGTTTAGGCTGACATGTGTGTTCCTGTATGCACATCTAATCCCAAAGCATAAAAAGGTGGTAGCGCCAATGAATGTTTTGGGTGGGCAGTCACCATAATCAGCTTAGCTGCTCACCTAACCATGCACATGTACACTTAACACTTCAGTGAAGCATTTTTTCTTTTGCTTACTGCTTTGCTTTTCTTTCTCTCTCAAGCTCTAGGCATGTGATGGAATAATAACTCTTCCAGCAACAAAACCATAATGCATCTTCTCACTGAATTATAGTTTTGCGCATATTTATTTATGTACAGGAACATTGCCGAGGCTTTAAGAGAGAGAAAAAAGTAGAACCATGACTATCTTCTGGTCATGGATAGCTTGCAAATCATAATAGTCGTAATACAAAATCACAAATGGACATTTGCGGGGTGTCAGAATTTATTTTCTGACCGAGTTAAGACCCTTTTGTGGCGCTGCACTGGGGCGACTACGACATATGGAGTGATTATGTACCACCGGGCCCACTACAGGCACACAGCTTCTTCAGGGTGGAATTACAAAAACCAGATTGTGTTGTTGATAAAATGACGCCCAACAGATGTGTAGCTACTCTTTGGGAATTTTTGGCGACAGGATTATGAAACAAGCTCTTTAACAGAATCTTGGCTTTAGGGGAAGAAACAACGCAAGGAAAAACAGGCTGCCCGCTGGTTCATGCCACAGCCAAAACAAATAACCTCGAGCCGCAAGTCACCAGCGCAACCATCAAACTCCACCGTTTCTAGGGAGAGAAAATGTTGTGGTTTATCCTGGGTTTTGATAACTTGCACCCCTGTCAGCGTAAAACCAGCATTACAGATCTTCCTCATGTTATAAGTCAATTATAGTTGTCCCAGATATTCCCTTTCTTATGGCTTTAGCTTTAATAATTAGCCCACCAAAACCTTTTTTTCCTTTGTGTGTGAGCTAATTGAATGCTGTCTGATGTATTTAATCGATATTGCAACCTTCTCACACATACACATCCACTCTATGTGTATCATTAGAAGGAGTGAATCTTTTAGGACTACATAACATGCTATCAGTAAAATCAACTATGTTTCTAAGGTGAGTTTGACAAGCATCCTTCGATTTGGACACCTGCATTATTGTTACAAGTAAAATTTAAACTGATTGTGTGAGGCTTTTATCTGCTTACATTAAGTGCAAATAACATATATGTAAATTTAACACAACTAAGTCACAGTTTTTAGGCATGAAGTGTTTTAGAGACACATTTGTTCCACACATTCACGTTCAAAGTCAGAATACTGATTAGAACCGGAGTAGAAGTTTGATCCATCTAGCGTTTTTTTTTCTTTCTTTTTTTAATTCATGTTTCATCACAGCTGCCCTTTTTTGCTGTGGAGAACTATAGACATTTTAATCCCACCCCACAGGGCTTTTAAATCCCTGGGTCAGGTTCCGGTCTCTTAGGTCTTCAAGCCACTGCTTCTCTGACAAACTTTCTACTGAAGTCTTAGCTGACATATAATTTGAGCTCACTGTTATGCTGAAGACTTTTGGCATCGTTATCTTCTTCTTAGATGGCTTTAATTCTTGAGTTCTGCATCTCTATTATGACATACTTTGGTATCGATTTGTTTCATTTTTTTTTTCTTTTACTCTGGTTTTGCTCTGCAAACCACAAAACCCCTTTAAATTTAAAACTAATTGAACTTTAAATGTGTTTGCACCTACAAAGCAAACAAATGTGAATAAATTAATTTCACCAAGATGTTTAATCATCCCACATGGGACACAAAAAGTTAATGGATGTTGTTGCTTTTCAGGTTTTTCTTTCTAGGCAACCATCTTAGCAAGGATCTGTGTTTTTTTTTATTTTGGCAGATCAGGTAACCACTTAAGCCCTAAATGAATGTAATAAATTGAAATGTGCTCTTACACACACCTACACACACACCTTCAGACAGCATCTTCAGCAGCACGCATTCACTTTACAAGCCAAATACCACTTATCATAAATAATTTCACTAAGGAGCAATGTGTTCAAGGGCACACGCGATTAAATGTCCCACCTGGGACCTAAACAACCGTTTCCGTCTGCCGTTTTATTTCTTTAGTGCATTGTGTTTCATCAGCAGTGCTTTCAACTTGCTTTATTGTTCAGATGCAGAGGTACTTTTCATCATCACCTGCGACAGCCGTTTGGAGCAGAGAGATAAACAAGCGCAGAGAGCTCGGCTTTCTCGTGATGCACTTTGAACGGCGGCCTGGCGGAATTAGCATTTTGGAGTGAGCTTTGTTTTATTGTGGGTGGATGGAGGTTATACGTTCTGCTGTGACACTTGATGATAACGTTGTCAACAACCTCACTATCACTTCTTGCAGCAGTAAAAATTTAAAGATGCATTGTGATAAATAGATGTTATCTTTTTATCCTTTTTTGAAGGTTTTCAGACTTTTTACTTTAAAATTTCTAATCAATGTTGTAAAAGTCCACTTGCATTTGAAAAAGTATTTTCATGTGTGTGATTCTTTCCAATCACACACATGCACCAGCATTGTGCACACATGCACAATGTGCATTGTGCATGTGTGCACAACCTTCTTACTATCATACCATCTGGTATCATACCATACTGTTGCATATCTGCCTAATGTTTCAATAGAAACAAAAGACGAGTTGATTTAAGTCAGGGGTGCCCAAAGTCGGTCCTCGAGGGCCGGCATCCTCCATGTTTTAGTTCTCTCCCTGGTAGTACCAACAACCTTTTCAGCATGTTGGTGTT